>CM030936.1:1161693-1364030 GCA_018136815.1 Isochrysis galbana
GCGCCACATCTGCGTATCTGTATCTGCGTCACTCATCCCTCCCCCACCCCCACCCCTTGTTTGTTCGCAGACAAACTCACCAACATACGACGACATCAACATGGCGGCAGGAATGGGCAGCATCAACATCGAGGAAGTCGAGGATTTCAATGAGAATGGTGAGGGCTTGGAGGGGGAGTGTTGGGGCAGACAGCCTGTTGCATCGCTAGAGGGCTGCGCTCTTGAATGGTCTACGATAGTCGAAAGCAGTGGCCGCATGAAGACCACCAAGCTCAAGCAGTGTCTGTTTTGTGGGTTTCATTACACTGGTGGGCCGTTTCAAATTCGTGCGCATTTGGATCCGTCTATGAAACCACGTGTCATCGACGTAGAAAATCCATGGGCCCTTTCGGCCCTTGTCCATCCCATCTGGCGTGGCATCTAGGCCCTCTAGCCTAGAGAGAAGAAACTTCATGAACGTGGCTACATCCTCACTTTTAATGTCCTTTTTGTCTTCAGCTAGTTGCGCTAGCTGAATGAAAAAGGGTGTGTCTTCGGGTTCCTCTTCTTCATCCATTGGAGGGGGAGCGAGTTGGGTGGTGTTGGTGGGAGTCCCTTTGGGATCCGACTGTGGGTCGGCCCGCTTGCGCGACAGCTGTTGCGGTTGTTGTTGGGCTGGCTGCTTCAGAGCTTGTTGGGCTGGCTCCTTCAGTTTGCTCCCATGCGTGGCTTCTGCATACGACTTGGGCGCATGGGTTGTTAGTTGGTTGGTGGGAGCAAAGGCTCCAAGGATTGATTGTTGTGTCAAGTGCCCGCCCCCGAGGGGTGCACTGCTGGTAGGAGTTACCACCATGGGGGTGGCAGCAATGCTGCCACCCACCATGGGGAGTCCTTGATTGGGTGGCGAGACGGTGGAGCTGGGCGGCTGAGCCAGTTGCTGGCTCTGTTGCTCTGCAGGGAACAGGGCACGGCCTGTTCCCTGCTTCTGGGGCTGGTGAGGAGGCGAGGGTGGCGGAGCCATGTCGACGTCGGTGTCTGGTGGGGCAGAGGCCTGCGAGCGCTTTGGCTCCGGCGGTTTGGGGCGGCCCCGTTGGGGCGTCGTGGCGGCGGGGGGCTGGGAGAGGGGAGCGGTCGGCGCGCGCTCCATCGCTAAAACTATAACAATAGTTTTTGTGGATCCACTCAAAGAAGCGAAACCGTTTAGGCCAACTCACAGTTGAAAGGCTTGTGCGTGCTCACACAAATCTGTTGTTGGAGGAGGTGTTGGAGGATTGGGAGAGTGTGTTGTTGCCGTGGGAGCAAGAGATGATCGTCGACGAACCCGATGAGTAAGTACTATATGATAGCAATGTTAGAAGTTATAATGTGGGCGTAAGCTGATATCAGTACTGATGTAAGTACTGATGTAAGTGTAAGCTCAAAAGCACCGTAAGCTTACGGAAGGCGAGAAGCGCTCAATCACCATCACCCACCGCATGGAAAAGCGTTCAATCACCATCAGCCTACACGTGGAACGCGCTCAATCACCATCACCCCCACCGCATGGAAAAAGCGTTCAATCACCATCAGCCTACCTCTCACCTTGGTGAGGCGGGTCAGCATGCTCTGGCAGCAGTCCACTCCCTTCTCACCCACGGTGGTCGGGAGAAGGCTGCAGAAGTCGGGGTGGGTGTCACAGAGTAAGCGGATGGTGCACGACGAACCCATAACTCACACTTCGCTCCCCAGTAGAGATGGAGGAGCACGTTATGGAGGGAACACTGGACTGTGTTCACCCGCCGGTACTGGGGCAACGAGGGCGCCTACGGGAGGTCGCGAGAAGAGAGGTGGAGGGTGGGAACAGAGCAAGGAAGAAAGGAGAGCAAAGAGGGGAGGACAAACGGCAACCAGGAACACAGTGCTCTGGAGGAGACGGTACTGGTGAAGGGAGGAGCGGGATGGTGGTGCGACCGGGCCGCCAACCCCCCCCCCCCCCCCCCCACACACACACACACCCGTAGAAAAGAAGGAAGCGGGCTGGTGTAGCGGGTTGGCCCTCACCGGCGGCGGGCGCGCGCGCACGAATGAGCTGTGGTGATGTGTCACAAGAGAGGTGAGGGGGCAGAACAAGACGGGGGGGGTTCTGTACCCTGGTGACCAAGACGGACACTGCTGTTGGAAGAGAACGACGCGAGGCGAGGGAGGCGGGTGGCAAGAGCAGAGGGGCGGAGAGCGCACAGTGGAGAGAGAGGAAGCGCGGCGGCGAGAGGGGAAGCGGCGCGGCGAGGCCGAAGGGAGGGAGAAGAAGGTGGCGTCAATGAGCGGCGGGCGAGGGGGGCCGTGCGGGGTGGGGCGGCAGTGTCGAAATGCGCGGGGTGTCAGAATGCGCGGGAGAAGTGGCGAGCGCGGAGGGAGAGGGGGCAGTTCTGAAAGCGCGCACCAGGCTCTTGACACAAAAAAAAAACGATCGCTTTCAAAGGAATTCGATCAATTTTCTTTGGAGGGGAAAACCAACATGGGATATCAGGAGATATCGTGATTTCAACGATATATCCACCCTGCCCCAAATCGAGTGAATGGAGTCAGACCACGTGTGTGTTTCAACATGTGAAGGGTCAAGTTGACTCAAGTAACCTCCAGGTGACAATGAAAGGTGTCAGCAGGGATGGGAATAATTGAACGCTTTTGGTCTGACTGACAGCCCAACTAGGCTAACTAGCTCTACCTAACACATTGGCTTGCACAATTTGTAGTTTGTAGTTTGTAGTTATAGTTAAGCAACAATTAAGGTGCTTAGGTTTAATAAGGTTTAACGAAAAGGCTGAGGCTGAGGCGCTGAAAGGCGCGCTCTCACCTGCACCTGCGCTCTGGCACGCCACGGCTCTGATGCGCTGCCTCCACCCTTTGTCGTGCTGTCCTCGTGGGCTCCATTTTGCGGCGGCGGCGGGGGGGGGGGGGGGGGCGTAACGGCATAAGCGCATCATACGGCAGTAGCAATGTTGCAAATTGCGTAGCGCCCATACTCCTTACGCTGGCGCCCATAACCATACGACTGCGCGCACGCATGCAGCATGCATGCACGCGCGCCTCGATCTACGTCAAAGCTCATCAAAGTACAGATTACAGATTTTCGTGTGCCGCCACCGCAACACATCGCCGTGTACAACGTAGTAGTATTACGCATTGCACAACAAGCAACGAACAAACATGACATTGTTGTATTATTATGAGGGCCTACAACTGCACACACTCCGGGCCTTTTGCTTGCCTCTTGTGCGGACCGAGCGCGAAAAATGCAGAGCCGCCGCCGCCGTCCTCACCTACATGCCCCAGCATGCCGCATGCGCTTAGCATGTGCATGAACTTAGTGCAAGCGCACTGCACTATGTCCAGCTTTTCTCTCCATCTTGGCTTTTGGCTAGGAAGGCCTTCATCATAGCCCATGAATATGATGTTAAAGTTGAGCTGCATGAGCTTTGCACGGTACCGCTTGAGTTGGTATCGAGCTAGGGCTAGGACCTCCTGCCACCATGCATCATAAAATCGAGATCCGAGCGAGCTGATCGGCTAGGCTGAGCGCTCAAAGGCCTGCGCATGATGTCCGCTGACCGGTTTGAAGCACGCAGGACTAGCACCAAGGGAGTGAGGTAATCGTAGAACACTGCTGGTCATCTTGCGAGCGTAGCTAACAGCCCGTCATCAAGGGGACAGCGGTATCACAGTCAGAGAGAAGACCAGAAGCTTATAGAAGCTCAAGACAACAAGGGGCTTGAGCTCCACCTGCTAAGCGATCGCCGACACTGAACCTTTGCAGGCTTCACATACACCTTGACCGACGGAACGGATTTTGCGCGAAGGATGCAGCCCGCATGCAGCTGGCCTTACATTGCCACCCAAATGCACACGCGAGTCATGGGCGTTGCGACGCCATCGTTCCTACAGCGCTCCCGCTCGCTTGAGCTTCGCCTCAAGCTCTCCGCTCTCCGCAAGCCCGGCGATGCCGCCACCGCTGGCCCCCCCGCTATAGAGCCCACCCACCGACTCTCCACCGATGAAGATCTGCGGGAAGCTCGTCTGCCCAGTCATGCGGCCCAGCTCGGCGCGGATGGCAGACCCCTTGGGTCCAAGGAGGAACCACTCAAGGCCGGGCTCGACGACGGTGGGCTTGCAGCCGGTGGACTCGAGCAGGCTGATGGCCTCAGTGCAGAAGGGGGAGACCGGGTAGGAGTAGACAACGCACGGCGAGGCGCTGATGGCGGCGTCAATCTCATCGCGCACCTCTTTGGCGCTTGGTCCGTTGATCACCCCAGTGAGAGCCTCCTGTAGAGGAGCCTCGACAGAGTAGAGAGGCTTGAGGAGAGGTGTGACGACGGCCGAGGCGAGCTTGAGGATGGGAGAAGGCGTCTTGAGAGCGTAGGTGGGGGTGAAGGAGGAGAGGAGGAGGCAGAGGAGTGGGAGGCGAGGCATTCTGCGCGGATGAGAGGGAGTGTGAGTGGGGGGGGAGGGAGAGAGAAGGAGGAGGAGGGGGGAAAGGGGAGCAAGGGGGAGGGAGGGAAGGCGCGGCTGGCGGCCGACGAAGAGACCCGACGCCCGGGGGAACCAGGGAGAGAGAGGAAGAAACGGAAGAAGAAGCGGAGAAAAGGAAGGGGCGGAGAGAGAGAGAAAGCCAAGCAATGTGATACGCAGGAGACGCAGTTTCCGCGCAACTTCCTGCTCCCTTCTCACTTCTCACTTCTCACGTCCCTTTCGCGTCTTATTTGAACGACATCTTCGAGCGGACCGAAATAGTACATGCACCGAGGCACAACAAAAGGTGGGGAGAGATGAATAACAGCGACAGCGACGGGAGGTCGGTCCGCCGCGTCTCCCTCTCGCGGCTCACTGCTCACTACTGCGATGATGATGGATGATGGGAGAAGGCGACCGCGGTGGGCAGAGACGAGGGCGTGTAGAGTCGGCGGTCGTGGTCGTGGTAGATGGTGGATGGTGAATGGTGGAGGGAAGGGAGGAGGGCGGAGGGCAGAGCTCCAACTTAGGGGCAAAGGGCCATGAGGAGGGAAGCGGATCGGAGAGAGGCACGGCTGTAGAGTTATGGAGGGATGGAATGGCGGGCTTAACCACCTCCATGGAGGGAGGAGAGAGGCAGGAGGAGAGAGAGGAGAGAGAAGTGGCTTGTGGCTTGGGCTTGGGCTAGGGCGAGAGGCGAGAGCGGCGAAGGCGAGGCAGACTACATGACTACATCACTACATGGTACATGGCGGCCAGGGACTGGGACTAGGGAGCGGCGAGCGGGGGAGCTCCAAGGTCTTGGCAATACTTGACCATCCTTCATGGTTTACTTCTTACTTGCTTACCTGAGCAAGATCTGCGTTTTCGCCCTTCTCCACCCTCCACTGACACTTTTTAACAGTAAGATCGAGGGAAGGAAGAGCACCTTTTCGGTGGGATCTGGCCTCGTCCCGTCGGGCCGAGCGATGCTGGGCTCAGTCGTGCTGCACTCCCTCCTCGTCTCGGCGCTCGTGCCCGCACACCCCCCGCGCACCGTGTGGGCACGCGCGGACGAGACGCGCCAGACATCTCCCCGGCTCCTCTTCGTCGCCGAGCCCACCCTTAGCTTCCTCACGCTCGACGAGCAGCGGGCGACCGCTTACCTCGCCTCGTTCACCTCACGCCTCTCGCGGTGGGGTGCAGCGGAGTGGGCTCTCTTTGGCTGCGCCCCGATCAGGTTCTCGACGCGCTCGCTGACGGATGGCGTGCGCCTCAACTACTTCGACGTTGGCGCGTCGGGCGGCGCGCTAGCGGCGGATGGGGGGTTGCAGATTCGGTGCAGCGGAGGCAAGATCTCACTCAGCTCGGAACGCGGCAAGACCAACCGCTCGCGCCAGGAGAGGGTACTCTTCCTGCTGTTGCTCGCGGAGGCGCGCCAGCCGCTGAGTCCACTTGGCCGGGCAGGCAACCTTGCGCCCTCCCTCTTCCTGCCCAACACAGACAAGGAGGCACGGCTTCTGGGGAAGATTGACAGTGCGTGCCTGTATGACCGGAAGGGCCAGTTTGAGCGGCTCAGGAAGGGTGGTTGATCATCTGGACGGAGTGCCCCGGCAGGTAGACCGCGTGCTGTGACTCATTCTTGATTGCTGGCCACTATTCGCCCATCGATGTGGTGGATGCTCGTGGCCTCTCTTCCTCGTGCACGCCGTGCACGAGAGGCACCCGTCGCAGTAGAGGATGCATGTGCGACCGAATCGGCGTTGGCCGTCCAATAGCCGCCTTGGGTGGCTGTTGTGCGCGCATGTGCATCACCCTTGGTTCAGGTTGCATTGAGAGCCTAGTCATGCCCATGCCTAAGCTCGTGCTCTTGCCGTTGCGGGATAACAACAAGAATGGCTCGTGGCTTGCTGCGTCGCGGCGCACCGTTGGACGGGCCCAAAGAGGGCGAGCGACGATAATGAGAAGTGGCAAAGGCATGCACACACAAGACGGAACAAGTGACCGATAAGCCTATCTTCAAACCCCCCCCCCCCCCCCCGCCCCCTCCCCGACATACGCTGCCATCCGCATAGGCCTCGGCAGCCAGCCATGTCCATTTGCAGGGGTCTAGGAGTATGGGCGCTTGAAACAATCATTCTGAAGACTGCGTGTGAGGACGAGGGATTTGGTCACCCGTTGCACAACATACAAGAGGCCTGCGGCCCTACGGCGCTCCACGTTTTGAGCTTCGATGCGCGGAGTAGCAGCAACATCGTTGTTCTGCTGGCCCAGCAGCACCTCTCTTCTCTATGGCATTTGCTCCACTGAAATCGAATTCTAGCAATCAATCCAAGATCACATCGTCGACAAGCAAATCAACAATGCACAAAAATAGAAGTCATTCTTTAAATGTTATGCCGGTGCATCGGACATCGGTATATACTACTTTATTATACTTTATATTAAGCATATACAACAGCCTACCCCTACCCCCGACGCCTCCCGCTACGGCATCGCACCGTGCAGCCCGCGTAGACTGTAGACTCCACTATGCTGTCCATGTGGAGGCACGTGGCACACGGCCAGACGGCCAGGATGAGGACGAACCAGAGCACCTCGCAGAATGGAGAATGGAGGATGGCTCTACGGCCCGTGCTGAGTGCTGAGTGCTGAGTGCTGAGTGGCGTGTGGCTTGTCCGCCGGCCAGCAGTAGGAGAAAAGTACTTGACTTCTCTCATTCTCATTCCAAGGGAGAAGCGTAGTGGATTCTAAGAGATAAATCAGAGAGAGTCAGTCCCGCGGGGCGGAGGAATCTATTCACCTACTTCATCTAGATTTCTACCACAGCTCTCTCTTACTACATATTGTTCCTCTTCTCCTCGCTCCTCGCGCCTTTTCTCTGGCGGGTGTTAATGATGTGAATTCGTGATTTCTTTCTCGTATTCGTAGGTGGCCTCTGCCCTGCGCCCGCCTCCGTTTCTCTTTGCTGCGCCCCCCCCCTCCCCCCCCTCTCTCTCATCCTCCTCTCTCCGTCGCAACTTCCCCCTCCTCCTCCCTCTCCTCCGCTCTCTCTCTCCGCTCTTTCTTTACATATCGCAGACGGCGTCTTTGTCTCATCCTCGGTGCCCCGCTGCTGTCCCTCTCCTCGCTCTCCCTCTTCAGCAATTCAATACTTTCACTGAGTTTCGAATTACTCCAGGGTCTCTCCCTCTCTCTGGCTTCCTTCTCTCGGGCACAAGAGAGAAGTCTAGGGTTCCCGAGAGAGAAACCGTGAGGAGGAGGAGAGAGAGGAAACTTCCCTCTGCTTCCCCTCTCTCGCGACCCTTCTCTCTCTCTCTCTCTCTCTCTCTCTCCCGGCCTCTCTCTCTCTCTTCTCTTCTCTCTTCCAGGGGGGAGGGGGGGAGGCGGGGCGGGGCCCACTCTCTACACTCTCCACCCTCTCTCTTCTTCCCTCTCTCTCTCTTTCTTCTCTTCCCATGTGCGATCTCTCTGCTCTCTCTCTCTCTCTCTCTCTCTCTTCTCTTCCTATGCGGGGGGGGGGGGGGCGTACCTTTAGCGCACTCCTCTCTCCTCTTACCCTCTCCACTCTCTCTCTCTCTTCTCCACTCTACCCCCTCTCTGGGAAAGCGCGAGAGTCTCTTCTCTTTCAGCGGCTTCCACTTTGGGTTTCACTGTGAACCCCGTGAAGAACCCAACTTCTCTCTCATCTTCGCGCCTCCTCCCCGTACCCCATCCCTTCTCCTCCCCTCCCTCTCTCTTTCTTCTCTCTCTCTCTCTTCTCTCTCTCTCTCTCTCTCTCTCTCTCCCACCCAACAGCTCTCCTCGCCTCCCACTCTCTCTCCTCCTCCTCTCCCACCACATGGGAAGGGAATACTCTCACACTCCTTTCCTCGTAATTCTAACCTCCCCACATCCTTCCCCCCCTCCCCCCCTCTCTCCTCTCTCTCTCTCTCTCTCTCTCTCTCTCTTCCCCCCCCCCCGCCACCCCCCTCTCCTCCGCTCTCCTCCCCCTCCCCCTCTCTCTAACTCTCTCTTCTCTCTCTCTCTTCTCTCTCTCTTCCCTCTCTTCTCTCTCTTCTCTCCCTCCCTCCCTTTCTCTCTCTCTCTCTCTCCCTCCCCCTCTCTTGTTTCTCTCCCTCTCCCCCCCTCCCGCAACGATGCGCGCCGCGCTCCGAGCGCTCCTCCGCTCCTCCTCCTCCTCCTCCTCCTGCGCACGCGGCGCCCGCTCGCTCTCGAGCACGAGCTACACCGTGACGGAGCACGAGTACGACGCGGTCGTCGTCGGCGCGGGCGGGGCTGGCCTCCGTGCCGCCTTTGGCCTCGCCAACCACGGCTTCAAGACGGCCGCCATCACAAAGCTCTTCCCTACCCGCTCCCACACCGTGGCAGCGCAGGCGAGGCTGGGGGTTTTGGGCAGGGGGAGTTTGGGGGGTGAGGGGGGGGGGGGGGGGGCTGGTTTCGCCAACCACGGCTTAAAGACGGGCGCCATCACAAAGCTTTCCCGCTCCCACATCGTGGCAGCGCATGCGAGGCAGCACGCCCATCGGGGGTTTTGGACAGGGAGAGGGGGGGGGGGGGGAGGGGCGCTGGCGACGTCCGCGGCGGCCGCCGCGTAACACCGAAGATGTCTCTTCACGGACTGTTCCACCGGCGAGAGGGGAGCGCCGCTCGCGGCCGCTCTGGCGCGAGCCGCGCAGTGGGGAGGGGGGGGGGGGGGGGGGAGGGAGGGGGGGGTTAAAGGCGAGGGAAGCTCGCATCACGGGACTCCTCCCTATCTGATCGCACAAGGCGGGCTACGCATGCGATAGCGATTTGCGAGGAGCCGTGGCGACGAGAAGGGCACCACTTAATGATGGGATGACTTCGGCCTTTGCATCCATACCTCTCTGTCGCGCCACAGTGCACCACGCTCCGAGCCTCTTGGGGAGGGGGCAAGGGTAGAGCTCCCACGCAAAGTTCTTGGCAGTCGGGTCGCACAGTCGCCATGCAGTCGCGCGGCGCGCTCAAGGCCCAATCTTGCACACCTTGCCCTTCCTGAAACGTGTGCACGGTCACTCCTAGAAAGCACTTGCCCAACTCGTTGCATTGGTGGGTGGGGTGGGAACTGTTGTGCCGATGAAGGAGAAGACATCCTCACGGGACGCGTCCTCATGCTATGATGCCATGGCTTCATGGAGACGCTCTCATTCACGAATGCCGTGACACAGCCCGACCTCTCTTGTGCGTTGTGCATTTGTTGCGGTCATTTGGGGGGTTGGGGGGGCCTTGCAATCACTCACCAACTGTCTCCTTCGTGCGCGTACGCCCGGTGCACACGTGCCTTGAGTGCGCACGTGTCAGGTGCCGAGGGCTCTGATCGGTCACGGTCGCATCACCCTCACCCGTCAGCCCACATTCCCTGGCCCCCTTTGCCTCTCCCCTCACTGCTGCCGGCTTCCTAGTGCATCACACGGCTGCCCTGGGGGGCAAGGAGTCCGCACCACTTGGTACACACCATGGCGATGTGCGCGCACCCACTTGCTGCACACTCACGCCCCCCGTTGCGCACACATCAACCGCGAACCTGCGTCACCTTGTCTCACAAGCCGTCTGTACGTTGCACTACCGCGCTTGCTGCCTCGCCACCGTCTCACCAGCCGCCCCACATGCTTGGCTGTGCAGGGAGGAATCAATGCGGCGCTGGGCAACATGACTGTCGACGACTGGCGGTGGCACATGTACGACACTGTCAAGGGCTCCGACTGGCTCGGCGACCAGGACGCCATCCACTACATGTGCAAGGAGGCGCCGCGCACTGTGATTGAACTTGAGCACTATGGCGTGCCCTTCTCCCGCACAGACGAGGGCAAGATCTACCAGCGCGCTTTCGGAGGGCAGTCGCTCGAGTTTGGCAAGGGCGGGCAAGCCTACCGTTGCGCCTGCGTCTCGGACCGCACGGGACACGCCATTCTCCACACCCTCTACGGGCAGGTGGGCCGCGTCCGCGGCGGGCCCGTTCGTCGGCGCCGCGCCCGCCTCATGCTCACCTGCACTATTCCCGACCCCACATTGTAGGCGGTGCGCCACCAGACCGAGTTCTTCGTGGAATACTTCGCCCTCGACCTCATCATGGACGACTCGGGCGCATGCGTCGGCGTGATGGCGCTCTGTATGGAAGACGGCTCGCTCCACCGCTTCAAGTGCAAGAACACGGTGCTCGCGACCGGCGGATATGGCCGCGCGTGGTACTCGGCCACCTCGGCGCACACATGCACGGGCGATGGCAACGCGATGGTCGCACGAGCTGGTCTCCCACTTCAGGACCTCGAGTTTGTCCAGTTCCACCCGACGGGCATCTACGGCGCCGGCTGCCTTATCACTGAGGGCGCGCGCGGCGAGGGCGGTATCCTACGCAACGCTGAGGGCGAGCGCTTCATGGAGCGGTGCGCGCATCCTCCCCGCGTGCACGCCCTCCGTTGGACGCGTCCCCCTGACTACCCCACGCCCTTCTCTGCTCTCAGCTACGCGCCCACCGCCAAGGATCTCGCCTCGCGCGACGTCGTCTCCCGCTCTATGACCATGGAGATCAACGAAGGACGCGGCTGCGGGCCGAACAAGGACCACATCTACCTGTACCTGAACCATATCCCGCCCGAGGTGCTCGCTGAGCGGCTGCCCGGCATCTCGGAAACGGCCGCCATCTTCGCGGGCGTCGATGTTACCAAGGAGCCCATCCCGGTGCTGCCCACCGTCCACTACAACATGGGTGGCATTCCCACCAACTACCACGGCGAGGTGCTCCGCCCTACGGCGTCCGATCCTGACGCCGTCGTGCCCGGCCTCTTCGCCGCTGGCGAGGCCGCGTGCGCCTCGGTTCACGGCGCCAACCGGTTGGGTGCCAATTCGCTACTAGACATCGTCGTCTTTGGACGCGCATGCGCAAACCGCGTCGCCGAGATCGCCAAGCCGGGCGACCCGCTCAAACCGCTTCCCGCCGACGCGGGCGAAGCCACCCTCGCCAATCTAGACCGCATCCGCCACTCCAAGGGACCGCGCTCCACTGCCTCGATTCGAGGAGACTTGCAGCGCGTGATGCAGACAAACGCCGCCGTCTTCCGTATCCAGGACAAGCTCGAGGAGGGCTGCGCCAAGATCGACGATGTTTGCGCCTCGATGGAGGACGTGGGCATCTCTGACCGCTCGATGATCTGGAACACCGACCTGGTGGAGACGCTCGAGCTGCAAAACCTCCTCGTGCAGGGCGCCCAGACCATGTACTCCGCCGAGGCACGAAAGGAGTCGCGCGGCGCGCATGCGCGCGATGACTTCAAGGATCGCGACGACAAGAATTGGATGAAGCACACCCTCTCGTGGATGGCCAAGCCCTCGGACAAGGTGCGCCTAGACTACCGCCCCGTCCACTACTACACGCTCGACGAGGCGGAGTGCAAGACGGTGCCGCCCGTTGCGCGCGTCTACTAGAGGAGGAGCCACACCTTGGACGAGGGCTTTCATGGGTCGCAACATTGTTGAGGTCCCCGGGAGCCCTGTGTGCCTGACGCTCTCATGATTGAGGCAAGCGAATGGTGTGTGCGTCACTTCCCCGGGCGTAATCTCTCCTTTTCGTACGGCTTGGTGTTGTGGTGGCCGTTGGGTGTGCCTACTTGTGCCGAAGGTCATTCTTCGTGCGCCGTCAGCAACGCACACTCGCGAGCTAGCGGCGGCGCGTGCGGGGGGCCAAGGGTTGATAGAGCGGCTGTGAGGAGCTGATGGCCGGTAAGGATAGGGAAGGGTCGATTCTCGATTCGTGTTGGCTAGAGTTGATCCCTCTTCGCCGCCGCTCGCAATCGTGCCGCGCGATGTTGCGCTTATGTTCTAGCTACCCTCTGTCCTTTGTGCATTGATTGGGTAGCCGACAGTGTGCCTTCGATTCGTTGCTCATGTGGGCGTCTTCTCTTGAGCTTGAGCTTTAAAATATTGAAGCTTGCAGATTGCTGGGTTAGCACCTAGAACTTGCTCACTAACCACTGGCCCCTGGAACCTAAAACTGCTAATGTCTAAGTTGTTATTTTTGGGTGCGCGTCTGCCCTCTGCCCGCGCCGCGCCGGCGCGGCCCCCTAACGCGCCCACTCGGGCAGCAGTCACAACCACTAACTTTCTAACTTTCATAAGGCCGGCCGCGTCCACCCTCAGAGAGGCCGAGCAGGGGCGTGCGATCCACGATCCCTAGCTAGCTCACCGTGTCGCACGGCGCACGTGGCGACGGCCCGTGACAGCAACCAGCCGCGCCAAGCTGTTGTTTGTATTCCTACCCATCTGCGCCATCTAAAGTATAAAGGGCTAAAGGCTGTAGCTGTGGGCATGAATATTCGTGTAAGGTACGCGCCCGCACTCACAGTTGAATAGCCCCCCCCGTGTTGCTACTGACGCACAACGCACAAGACAAGACACACAGATTCCATGGTCTCACGCCTAGGTTTGCAGTTTTTGGTCTCGAAATTTGCGATTCGATTTTTTGGCTGTTACTATAATTGTTTGCTCGTTTAAGGCAATAAACAGACGCGACTTTGACTTCTCGCTCTGCAGTCGCCGCTCTGCGAGACTCTCTCTCTCTCTCTCTCTCTCTCTCTCTCTCTCTCTCTCTCTCTCTCTCTCTCTCTCTCTCTCTCTCTCTCTCTCTCTCTCTCTCTCTCTCTCTCTCTCTCTCTCTCTCTCAACTAAGTTTATACTTAGTTCGCCCATGGGGGGGCACGAGCCCCCCTCTCTCTCCACTCCTCCCCTGCCATGGGGGAGGATCCACCCACTCTCCTGGCACGCCTGATGGCCTGCCAGGAGCACACAGCCCTGCTGACCCATTCCTCTCCCTACAGGCCCGCCTGACTCGCCCGCCCTGGCCCGTCGTGGCCTGCCCATTCCTCTGACCAGCCCCTCCTCCCCCTGGACCCCCCTGTTCAGGACCCCCCAGCCAGCTCCAGTCGACCCGCAGGGCCGCGGAGCGCCAGCGAGGGAGAGGCAGGAGGGGCCAGGGCCATGCCCCAGCCTCACCTGCCCCCTGAGCTGTGCTCCCAGGCCCTGCAGGCCATCTGGGGACCTGAGCGAGGGGCCGCAGGCGCGCGCCATGGGCCCCCGCCGCAGGGAAGAGAGGAGGAAAAGGGAAGAGGGAGGGGAGGGGGGAGCGGCAGCTCTCCCCTCCGGCAGTAACGTGTCTTCTCGCCCCGTTTGGGTAAGAGAAGACGGGGGCGCCAGAGCCAGGAGGGGAGGGCCGCGGCTCGCCGTGGCCACTCGCACTAGCGAGGGAGATTAGCGCTTCTGGGCCCCTATCTCACGAGTGCCCCCCCCCCCCCCCCGCGTTGCTTTTACCCGAAAGGGGTTTTCCCCCAGCGTGGACTCGAGGAGAGGACGCGCTGGGGTGCGCGGGGTCGGTGCGTGCACTGGGGGGAGGACAAATATCGAGGGGAGGGGGCAGTGCCCCCACCCCCCGGTATCACTCGGACACCTGGCTCGTCAGGCATGGCGGGATTCCGGGACGGAAAAGTTGTGTCCAATTAGCTAGTGGGGTTGGCTAGGATATAACATTGATGATTTTTATTTTATTTTTATTCTCTCTCTCTCTCTCTCTCTCTCTCTCTCTCTCTCTCTCTCTCTCTCTCTCTCTCTCTCTCTCTCTCTCTCTCTCTCTCTCTCTCTCTCTCTCTCTCTCTCTTCTCTCTCTCTCTCTCTCTCTCTCTCTCTCTCTCTCTCTCTCTCTCTCTCTCTCTCTCTCTCTCTCTCTCTCTCTCTCTCTCTCTCTCTCTCTCTCTCTCTCTCTCTCTCTCTCTCTCTCTCTCTCTCTCTCTCTCTCTCTCTGTCCAGTCTGTCCTCCTCTCCTCGGCCGACGAAGGGAAGTTTCGTCCAAAACAATCTCCAGTCCCAAGATGTTCCGTGGGTGGTCTGCTCTCCTCCGTGCTCCGCGAGGGGCACAGGACGCGATACGCGATCTGGATCTGCGCGGAGGATGGGGGAAAGTGTAGCGTAACTTTTACCTTTTTACTAGCTGTACAATGTAGTGCAACAGTACCTTATAACTTATATTATAACTTGCGCTAGGCGCTGGGCAAATATGGGGCAAAAGTTACAAACACAAAACGCGTGTATCATGGTATAGATAGATGGGGGGCAAGCGCAAGCTTGCATTGGCACTTGCTACTTGCTCATTGCGCGTCACCCGTCAACCTTACTTGTGACGCATATGACTTGGAGTTGGAGCGCTTTGGATGATAGAACGAAATACTTGTCATGGAATTGCTCTCGCTCGGCTTATGGCTAAAGCTTTGAAGCCACAGACAGTGGTAATATGGACAGTAAATTCAAGTCCACATGCCGTTGTGCGGTTCAACCACATGTTTATATGTTAGATGGCGACACGGGAAGAAGACGTGGAGGCACAAGGCAAGATCAAGGCGCCACTACAGCGTCATCTCAACTCATCTTGCTTGACCACTTCACTAGACTGGCTTTCGTTAGCCTGCTCATCAACAGCTGCCGGATACCCTTTCCTTGCTTTTCGTGCCGACCATTCCTTAGTCGAGGCGATCGCAGCGTTGTGTGAGGCGTCACTTCTTGTGGACAATGGGGTTGCTAGTGATTGGGCAAACTGCTCTTGGCAAAAGGCTGAGCTCAAAATGGCCGATGCAGTGAGCCTTGAGCGAGGATCGTATTGCAGAAGCTGATTGGCCAATCGCAGCGCAACCTCTTCGCTCACGTGATTGTCTTTGAAATACTTTCGCAAGCCATCGCCACACTGCGGGGCATCCTCCAACACGCGACGAATGGGGGTTGACGCTTTTGCCCAATGCTCTAGCTTGGTCACGTCGGGCCAGTACACATCAGGGGCGCCAAGGACGCGGGCTATAGCGCAAAGTTGATCTACCTCTACTTTGGGCTGCCCTTTGGCAGGCTTACCTCGGAAGAGCGTGCCCTTTCGAGCAAGCATCTCCACAAGGATGCAGCCGAGTGACCATATGTCAATTGGCGGACCATAGGTGTTGCAACCTAGCAACAGCTCAGGAGATCGATAATGCAGCTTGACTACTTCCCCGTCCTTGCCTAATTGCGTTGCAGGCGACAAAAAGGAGCGCGACATGCCGAGATCCGCTATCCTCACTTCCGATAAGTCGACCGACACAAGCACGTTGCTCGGCGAGATATCGCGATGGATAAAGTATTCACTGTGCATGAATTGGAGGGCGCGGGCGCATTGGACGAGCACGTGTTGTACCGTCGCGATGGATAGCAGATGAGACCGCTCTGAGAGTGTCGAGCTCAACGTGCTTTCCATGTATCCAAGCGTGAAGCTCACATGCCCCTCCTCTATGCCTATGGCATGCAGCTCCACCAAGAACGGCGACTTGCTGCTTGAGAGCCGGCGCAGCGCCAGAAGCTCGCGGTAGGCGGCGAGCGGCACACCCTCGCTTTTATTACGCGAGCTTTTGCATACCTTGACTGCTACTGCCTCGCCCTCCCGCTGCCGCTTGAAGACCGTGCCGTACGTGCCCTCGCCAATCCGCTCGCTCTCGCTCTGCCCCATCCGCGGCAAGAGTCCTCTGCCCCACTGCTCGCTTGCCGGCCACGGCTCTGACGCGCTGGCGGGAAAGTTCAGATGTGAAGTTGATGAGGGACGGGAAGAGGGATGGACGGCGCGCGAGAGAGATAGAAGGAGGGAGAGAGAGAGAGAGGGAGGGAGGGAGGGGGGAGAGCGGGAGGCTACGGCTGCTGAGCAAGCCAACCAGCGAAATGCCCTCTTGGCGCGAAAATCTTCTAATGGTAGAAGCAGGATGCAGTCTCGCAGTCCCTCACCCCTCACTCCGCCGGTGAATTCTTTATTTACTGCCGGGACCGCAGCATAGGTGAGATCAGCCTTGCTCCTTGCTCTTACTCTAACAGTCTAGTGTCCCCCTGCCTGGTGACCCTTCCGCGTGCTATGTTCCCCAGTGTGCCGAGCCATCGAACGCTCCATCCGGGCCCTCCCCATCCCGCCACCTTCAACCCAAGAACCCAAGCCCAAGCCCACGGCTCGCACTCGATGTCGCCCCAGCCCTCTTCGTCCCTCCCCACTCCTCATGTTCATACCAAAGCTGATGATGATGATGATAATAATAATAATAAGACATCTGAGCGTTAGTATCACTACTCCCACCACTAGCCCGGTACTATCTATCACGACACCCCTTACCCCTTAGCCTTAGCCCTCAGCGCCAGCGCACAGACAAGAAGCGTTCATTTGTCCTCATCCCTGCTAGCACTAGCACCTCCCCTTCCGTTGGTAGGTCTGTTTGTCACCCTGGGTATAAATTTAATTTTTTAACAAATTTTTGTGGTCCTTTTTCCCTTATTCCTCACCATAATTTCACACCATTCACGTTAGTGGGCAGAGCAGTAAGGCAGTGAACCAGTTAGAGTGTTAACCAGTTAACACCCAAACACCCAAGGGTTTGGCACTACCACCATGATAGTGTTAGGGCCCGAGGCACTAACACTATAACTGCCTATGTAGCCATGGTGCTTAACAACTATCAGTAAACTGATAGGGTCATGGAGCGCGCGCCACCGCCCTCCCTCGCTGCCGCTGCCCTCGCCGAGATGGACGAAGGCTTGAGCGACACACCGCTGTCGCCGAAGCGACCGCGTCAGGACGACCCTCCCAGCCAGGTGGGCACAGGAGCCAGCCTGCCACGCCCGCGAACCACCGCGAACGCCACGAACAAGGCTGCCATGCTGGCAGCAGCCAGCATACAGCACACCTCCAACACAACACACAGCCACACCAGCCACACCACACCAGTGGGACGCTTCCAAAGGGAAGGCCTCCGGGCTGGGACCCTACACAACCGCGGTACCGCCCTCGCGCTCCGGCGCGAGGGGCCGGCCCGGTACCATCTACAGCAGAACCCCAATGGGGAAATGCCGCATCAAAACAAGGTGTTGGACAAAGAGCAGACAGGACCCCCCAGCAAGGGGCACAGGAGCAAAAAGGGAGGCAGACCAGGAGGGATGCTCTCCAACGCCTCCGAAGGCCAAACGGACAAGCGAGCCACGGGCGCGCGAACGTCGCAAGTGACACAGGCCCAGGAGGCCCACCACAACAAACACCAACTTGAGAGAGAGCCTACACAAAGCACAATCCACACGGAACCCTCGGAAGGGGGAGACAACATAGCGGAAAAATCGAGCCATATGGACGCCCGAGAGACGAAAACATATTCAAGGCTAACCCCACCCTCCGCCGTCGCGCGACGTATTAACGCGGAGCCGAATATAACACCGAAAAAGCCCACCCAACAGCTTTATTAGGTACACACAAAAACCAATTCATAATACTACCTAAAAATGTAATGACGTATTATTCCCAGCTTCCGTCACCTACCCCGTAAAGGCTCCCAAGATGGATTGTTGTGTAAAGTGTCCGCCCACGAGGGAGGGGTGCACAGTTGGTAGGAGTTACCTCCATGGGGGTGGTAGCAGAGCTGCCACACCCCATGGAGGTCCTTGTAAGGGTGGCGAGGCAGCAGGAGCTGGCGGCAAAGCCTGTGACTGGCTCTGTTGGTCAGGGGGGAACAGGGCTTTGCCTGTTCCCACCCTCTGTGAGGTCCGGCCGGAGGGGGGAGGCGGAAGCATGTCGACGTCGTCGTCGGCAGGGGCGGCAGCTTGCGCGCGCTTCGGCTCTGGTGGCTTCGGGCGGCCCCGTTGGGGCGTCGTGACTGTGGTGGGCTGGGAGGTGGGAGCCGGCGGCGCTCGCTCCATCGCTAAAACTATAACAATAGTTTTTTGAGGAGAAACGTCATGAATGTTGCAAATAAATCCTTGCTCTTGATGTCCTTCTTGTCCTCACCTTGCTGGGCAAGCTGAATGAAGAAGGGAGTGTCTTCCGGTTCTTCCTCCTAATCAAGAGGGGGAGGAGCAAGTTGTGTGGTCGTATTGAGAGTCGGTTTCGGATCCGACTGTGGATCGGCTCGCTTGCGCAACTGCTGCAGCAGTTGTGGGGGTAGGCTGTGCCTGGACTGGCTTCTTTGAGTCTTTTCCCTTAGGTCCATGTTGCGCGGCTTCCGCGTATGATTTTTGAACAGAGGATGGAAGTGGGTTGGAAGCCGTAAAGGCCCCAATGCGCAATGGAGAAAATCTAACGATGGTTTGTTGATTTCAACGCCAAAGACAAGCACTACCAATCACTTAAATAGTGCCTACTCTCGTCACGAGTTGCCGCTAGAAAGCGGGAGAGAAGAGCAGAACAAGTCGGGGGCGGCCGTACACGGACGGAGACTTCTCATTTGCATTTGGCTGCTGCACTAGGCCTATGACTTGTGCACAGTCACACGAGCTGTGTGGATAGTCCTGAATGTCTCGACGAGGTCGAGGTGCTCGCGCGCCTTGCCCGTGGCGAGAGAGAGTATGTCGAGCTTTTGGCAGCCGATGATGGACACGACCAGCTCCGTATCAAAAAAATGCTGCACCATGACGAAGACGGAGCCCGCACCTCGCTCATTTGAGCTGGCCACGTTGTGCCGCAAGAAGTAGTACGGGGCGATCTTCCGCACAAGCTCTTGGTACACCAGCCCTTCTTTTAGCGAGCGGAGCAGCGTAGGAGGCGAGCGTGAGACGCGGACGCCGATGGAGTTGAGCCAAGAGCAAGCCTCACGCCAGGTAAGGGCCTTGATGAAGCGCATCCCGGTGTGCGGCAGCGAAACTGTGTGCTTGGGGCGATGGAAGCGCGTTCCCAATTTCCACCGATTGAGGGCGCGGCGGCGGGTCGGCTCAAGCAGCGTCCCAACCATCCCTTTGAGCTTGCGCCGGCGCACCGCCAGCGCCACCCACGTGTTGACGGCGCGGCGTACCGGAGGGTCGCCAATCGCACGCAGGCCGCGCACACGCCGCCTCCTCTCCTTGGCGCCCGCAGACCACCTGTTGAGACAGCCGACGAGGCGACGGGCATGCCACCGATTAGCATGGGCCCGCAACCACCGGCGTTGCCGTCCATACTCGCGCATCGTAGCTAGGCACCTTGCGGCCGGCCGGTTCCCCCAAAGGGCCACGCCGCGGCGCAGTGGCGCGATCTCGAGGTTACGGTGCCGCCAAGCATTCATGGCGTGTTGGAGCTGTACGTTAAGCATGCGCGACAAGGCGGTGCGCCCTCGCACCACCGCCACGCGCTGGATGACCACCCAACCACACCATGAGTTGAGCGCAGCGCGGGAGGTGCGTTGCCGCCAGGCGCCGATCACCGCTTGGAGGAAGACACGGCAACGAGTGGAGGCTTGCCACTCCTTTAATGCACTCAGCTGCCGCGCGTGCGCAACGCGGGCCATCAGCTGTCGGCCCCGGCGAGTGCGAATGGCGTACGCACACCACGAGCATAATCCGCGCAACTCACCCTGGCTCCGCAGGTGAGCAAGCGAGCGACGCCGGAGTTTTGTCGCCGTGCTCATGTTTCGGAGGCGGCACAGCACACGCTTCTCCCCGGCTATCCTGAGGCCCAGGAGTTTTTGGCGCACCTTGGCAGACTGTGCCACCATGTGGTGCCAACGGGCCCACGCCCGCGCAACCTCATGATTGAGGAACCGGGAGAGGCCGCGCCGCATCCGGCGGTGCTCGTACATGATGTGCTTCCACGAGTTCAGCGCCTGCGCCTCCAGTTTGCGGCTGCCGAGCGCGATGGACAGCTTGCCCCTCATGACGCGGCCTTTCTCTTCGCGCGCGGCTGCGGAACCCTCCCAACGATGGAACGCAATGTGCAGCAAGCGCAAGCGGAGGCGGATGAAAGCGATGCACATGAGCTGCCGCTCGTCGGTGAAACTCACCCACGCCCGAACGCCGCGAGCGAGCATCGCGTTGAGCAAGTGCATCATGGCGGTCTGCTTGCGCGCGATCTCGACAATAAGTTCACACCAGCTACACCAGCCGCGCGAGATACCGCGGTGGTATAAATGCGCAAGTGATCGCCGCAAAGGATCCGCGGCCGTCAAGGAATCCCGCCACACGCGCATTGCCGATCGTAAGCCTGGCAAAAGGCTAGCCCGCGCCGCGGCCACCTGCTCAAGCCGTTCGTACTTGTCGACCACGAACTCCACCCACTGGTCGGTGGCGCGTCGCAGACTATGGGCGCGGTAGCGCAAGAGCGCGCGCTCACGTAGCTGGCGCTCATACGGTAGCAGCTTCCACGTGTTGAAGGCGTCGCCCTCGCGCGAGCTGCAGCGGGCGCATGCAATGCGCATCCGCTCGCGCTGCACCTTGGCATTGGCAACGCGTGCAACCAACGCATTGAAGCCCCGTTTAAGGCCAGCGCGGCCAAAGCTGGCGATTGCACGATGACGAAATTCGAGGGCGTCGAGGTAGTCAAGCCAAACCATCAGCACGCGCACGAGCCCCACACGAAGGCGGGCCTCTGCGTGCTGCATCATCGCCCGCGAAGCGGCACGGCCCATCAGGTAGGAGCGCCATGTCGAGAATCCCATGCGGAGGCCCCTGTCAACGAGTGCGGCCGCACCCTGGCGCTGAAGCCGGAGTTTCCGCAGGTGGTCTTCCCACGAGCCTAAAGCACGAACGAGGCCTTGCCCTGCAAAGTGCGCCATAGCTCGATGCATGCGCTCGACCGCGCTGACTGCATGCAACCATGCGCGGAAAGCGCGCGCTTGTCCCGCGCGCATCGCATATCGCGCGCCTTGCGCCAAAGAGAGGTGCACAGTGAGCCAGGTGCTCCATCTGCCGAACGCGAAGCGCAGGACAGAGCGCATCGAACGTAGTATCCGGTCTACTTTTGTGCGTCGCTCCAGCCGAGAGTCATACCAAAGGAACCACCGATTGAGCCCGCGCGAGGCTCGCTGGTGCATGAGGGCAGAGCAAGCCTGCGACATCATCAACAGCTCGTCGGCACGCCCCGCCCATGTGCGCATCGCGCGCACCAAAGTGCGTAAGGTCAGCGCCACAAGGGCGCGCTTGGTGAGCCACCTCTCCGCCACGCTGTCGTACCATACGTCATAGGCTGCAGCCATTTTCATGCGCACGCGGTGTTCGTCCTTCTGCACGCGCGTCATCGGGACCACCTTGAAGTGCGAATGGCGCCATCGCACAAAGGCAGCGAATATGCGATGGAGGGCAGAGCGCGCGAGTAGCTCGCGCACCCATACCGCCTCGCTGGCCAGAAGCCGCCAACGCCTTAAGGCACGCACAGCGCCGCGACGCGCAAAAGCGGCCACACCACGGCGCATCAATGCACCCTGGGCAAGCATGCGCTTCCACGCGCCAATCACTGCCAGCTTGGCCTTGCCGTCGGGCAGCAGCACGCGAAGCGCAGCGTCGGCGCGTCCCACGCGAGAGATGCGCTCCATTGTGAATCGCGCCCACGTGCGCAGCCCAACCGCCACTGCCCGGTGGAGGCAGAATGCGGCAGCCCGACGCATTTTACGGCGGCGCGCACAATTAGCCTCAAGCGATTTGAGGCCCCTCCCTAATCCAACCTGGAGGAAATGGTTCGCTGCCCGATGCAAAGGCCGTGCCAGTATCGCGCAGCTGCGCCAGAGGGCCAATGCGTGGAGCAGGGGTGTTGCCAAGCGCCGCGTCCGCTGCAGTAGGCTGCGTGCCTCATGTGCGCGCAAAGCGTGTGCACGCAGACAACGGAAGGCGCGCGCGTTGGGCATGCGCTGGGCGGCGAGCACGCCGCGCCGTGTGAGTTGGGCGAGGAAGAGCCATGATTGCCACGAGTTGAGCGCCCTCCACAGATTGCGCGCGCGCAGCTTGGTGAGCGCCGCACGCATCGGACCCAGGGGGCCCAGCGTGCCCTCCCAACGCCGGAACGCACCAAAGACAGGGGAGCGCATACGCATGTGCGAGCGCTCGACGTGCATGCGCCATGCGGTGCACTCGAACATCCAGCCGCGCCAGTGTTTAAGCGCAGTGTGCTCACGCCGATGAGATAGCGCGGCGAGCGCGCGCTTGCGCACGAGGACCCAGTCGGCGTGATCAAACCACGAAGCTAGGCTCTTGCTTAAGCTCTGCTTCGTGAAGTGCGCGAGTGCACGCGGCAAGGCGTCAGGCTGCGAGCGACGGCAGCCCGCCCACGAGCTCCACGAGCGCAAAAGGGTCGTTTGCGTGAACGAGATTGAGGCTACCTTTATTTGGTCAAGGGTGGCAAGGCGCGCATCGGCATAGTTGATCCAACCGTTGAGGCCGCGAGCGAGGCCGCGGTGGATGTACCGGCGGAGCGACTCGGATTTCACGGCATCGAGCTCCTGTGAGCGCAGCCACGTGCAGAAGCCGATGGCTTGGCCATGGTGCACAAGGTGGGCAAGGGCGGTGCGTAAGTGCACCGTCTCTAGATACCGCGCGTGCCACAAGTCGAAGGCCTTCACACACGGCTGGTTCGACAGACGCGCGATGAACCCATGCGCTGGGTGCGGCGGCGCCAACACCCACGCGTCAAAGGCGAGAGCTAGCTTGCGGTGGAAGACCCGTCGTAGCTGCTGCTCAATGTGCTCGCCCTGCTCCGTCAGCGACTGCCAGGACTCGAAGGCGCGGGACGTTGTGCGCTTCCTCAGCCGCATTATCGCACCAGTCGTTATGTGGACAAGGTCGGCGCCGTAGCGCAGCTGATGGAACGCGCGCGACTTGGCGCGCCCCTCGGGCGATAGGCGGACAACGCCCGCTTCCACGCGCGCAAGCCAAGCCGATGCCTCAGTTGCAGCTTCCAGCCAGCGGCCCAAGCTGCGAGCCACGCGCTGCTGGCCCATTCGCACGATTACGTCGCGCATCTTTCGCCAAGACGCCGCGCTCTCCCGAAAGCGGTGGAAAGCCTTCAGCTTGGCCTGACCCTCGGGGCGCATCTTGTCCAGCGCGACCGAGGCTCGGCAACGCCACGCAAGCGACGCCTTTGACTCTGCGAGCCACGTCGACCAGCCGAGGGCGAGGCGACGGTTCAGCATCCGTGCGAAGGCGTTTGACATCTCCTTGCTCTTTGACATCGCCTGACGCCACTTTAGCAGAGCGCGCATTGCGGCGCTCGTGAGAGCGCTCATCGCCCTAGCCTGCAGCTTAGCGAGCCGGCGCCTCTCTGTCTCTGCCGCAGCGCTCCATTTGCGCAGCGCGTGAAGCTCGCCCTTGGACGTGAAGCTGGCCGCCTTCCGTTGGAGCTTGAGCCGCTCGGTGATGTCGAGCACCCACTGGCTCAGCGCCTTGACCTCCCTTTGGCGGGCGAGGCGCGCTAGGCTTTGACGCAGCCGAGGCAGGAGGGCGATGGCCCCTGCCCACTTGCGAAAGGCCTTGGCGAGCGGCGATACGAGGTGGGCGATCGCGCGGCGCGAGAGGGCGTGGGTCTTGCGCCCCGCCGCCGCAAACACTGACCACGCGGTGAGAGCACGGCGTGCTTCGCGCTGCTGCAGCGCACTTAGCGCGTTCAGCATCACCAGCCACAGACTGGCCTCCTCAATCCAGCGGAAGAGCGCTTTGCAGAGCTCGTGCTGAATGAAGTGACGGGCCGCTCGCAAGGCGAGTGCATCGCTGGGCGTGCTGTGCTCACAACTGAGCCATGAGTTCCACGAGCGCGAGAGCGTTTGCTGGTTGAAGGCGCCAGCCGCCTTGGCCATGTGATTCAGTGCTTCATGCCGTCGGCCGACGTATGCGAGCCACCCGTTGAGCCCACGCTTCAGACTGCCGCTCCGCATCCCGGCGAGGGCGCGCGCGCCCAGCTTCCTCAGGGCCACGCAATCGGCCCAGGTGCGCAGGCCCATCGCCAGCCCACGGTGAGTAAAGTGGGTCATCGCCCGGCGGTCCTGCTCGCGCTCCACGGGCAGCTCAGACCAGTCGTTGAAGGCGTTGCCCAGTTGTCGCCGCGTGAGACGCGCGCCGTCGCGCGGTGCGGTGCTGATCGTCTCGGGCACAAAGAGCCACCGTGTCCATGCGCGCGCGATCGGCCAATGCTCTGCCCGGCCGAGCTGCGCAGTGATGAAGTGGGTCTGCGCAACGAAGCCGTACCACGAGTTGAAGGCGTTGCGCGCGGCGCGTGAGCAGAAGGAGACGCCGCCGCGGAGCAGCAGCCGGTGCGCCTCGAGGTCCGTCACCCACTTGTTGATGACGCGCAGCATCGCCCGACTACGGGCGTCGAGCTTGAGCATCGCTGCCGCCGCACGGGCCCGGCGCTCCCTCTCGTCATCCGCCAGCTCGGTCCATGAGGAAAACCCCGCCAGGAGGTGGCGGTTTTGGAAGCGTTGCGACGCCGTCTGCATCATCAGCTGGCTCGCGCGCCGGTACTCGAGCGAGTGGAAGCCGAGAGAGAGCTGGCGGTTCATCAGATGGGCGAGCGCTCGCTCCTCGCAGCTCGATTCCGCTGCGGCGAGTAGCTCCGCCCATGCGCCGAACGCCCGGAGGAGCGGCCCGCGCAGCCCGGCCGCCGCCCGGCCCATCATGCTGTGTGCCTCGCGCAGCCTCTCCACGATGTCGTGCCACTTGCGCCAAGCCTTGCACAGCGAGCTGCTGCGCAGCGAGACGGTGGCGCGCCGCAGGCGCTCGCGTCCGGCGCCTAGCGGGCGCCACGAGTTCAGCGCTCGCCGGATAGCACGCCCATGAGGAGAGAAGGCAGCGAGTGCGGCGGCGACGCGCTGCCGGCTCTGCAGTGCGGACGCTGTCCAGGCCATGATGGAGCACAGCCCGCGCGACAGGTCGAGGCTGAGACCGCGAGCGAGCGCGCGCCGCTGGAGGTGGATCTCTACCGCGCGCTCGGTCCACCTCCTCCACGCGCCCGCACAGCCACGACCTTGCAACGTGAGCAGCGCCTGCTCAATCTTGCGCTCACGCAAGAGCGCGGCCTCAAACGAGTGCTGCCAAGTCGTCCAGCCCTTGGCGAGCTGGCGGTGGACGCAAAAAGCGGCGCTATGCCGCAGGCGTGCCACAGCCGAACGCCGTGTACGCGCGAGCGAACACCACGTGTTGAACCCCGCCCGCGCCTGCGAGAAGCAGAGCGAGCGAAGGGCGCCTGATGCCCGCGCGACACGCTCTCGCTTGGACACCGCCTTGCAGCGCCACGAGGTGAAGGCACGTGTGTAAGTCGCGCTGCGCAGCCGCATGGCTGCCATGCGCGTTCGTGCAGCGCTGCGCGCGGCTGCGCGGATCGCGTTGACGCCGCGGCTCTCGCCCCGCTGTGTCCAGTGCGCGAGCGCCTCCCGTGCGCGCGAAAGCTTCGCCCGCCGCTCATCGCGCCAGAACAAGAAGGTAGCGGCCGCATTGGCGTGGATGAACCGTCGGAGGATGAGCGCCATCCGGGCGCGAACGATCCGGTTGTCGTGGATGAGGCAGCGCCATGAGACGTAGGCGCGGCGACGCGCGCGCCAGAGGAAGCTCATACCAGCCATCAGCACCAGGCGCTCCTGACGCAGTCGCTCGATTATGCGGCGCGCAAAGCGCCGGAAATGTGCACGCATTACAACTAGCAGAGCAACATGCGTGCGCGTTAGCCGCTGCTGCCACTTGCGAAACTTATGCAGCGTGCGGAGGAGCCGTGTCCTGAGACCCAGGGTTGCGCGCTGGCGGTAGAGCAGCCACTTGACCCACGCGAGGCGCTCATGGTAGCAGCGGGCGCGGGCGACGATGTAGTGCAACCGGTCGAGCTTCCACGTCCGCCGCTTCCATCGCTTGAGACCAATCCAGATCTCCGGGTGGGTCCAGCGATGCAGCACCTCGACGAGCTTGCGCTCCCAGAGAGTGAGCACGTGCTGCACATCCTCGGTCCGCAACCCAGGCTTCCAGCAGGCACGCAACAGGCTGTTGCGGAACAGGGCGGCATTCTCCTCGTCGATGAGTTTGGCGTTGGACGTGTTGATGAGCGGGGCGCTGCTCGTGTACGATGCGAGCGTGGGCGAGCCGACGAGTACCTCGCCCGGGCGGCGGAGTGGCGGCGTGCGTGGCGCGCCGCCATGCCCGCACTCCTCCACTGGCGTGCCAAGCCCACCGCGCGCGGCCGGCCTCTCAAGCCCTGTAAAGAGCGGGTGGGAGGGGGGGCGTCAGAGGGGGAAGAGACGGGGTTCCGTTCAGTTGTCTGCGCTCCTCCCCTCTTGCTCTGCCGGGGGGGGGGAGGGGGGGGGAGGGAAGTGTCTGTGCGCCGCGGCATACCCGGGACGGCGGCGATGAATGGCCTGCCCCTGACCGAGTAGACCTCGTGCCTGAAGCCTCGCGCCGCCGTCTCCCCGAGCTGCGAGAGAGGGACAGGCCTCTCCTCCTCACTCTGCGCGAGGCCAAAGCGGAAGAGAGACTCTACAGTCCCCTTCTTCTTGAAGACGGCGGGGCCGAAGATGCTCATCGCGAGCGAGGTAGAAGGGAGGACAAGGAGGGGAAAGGGTTGGAGGGCCGGGGTGGGGCGGGAGAGAGGGAGGGGAGAGGAGAGGAGAGAAGGGGGGAGAGGAGGGGGAAGGGGTGGAGCGGGAAGGCGCCAGCCGTCGGCGCGGAATGAGAGAGAAGGGAGGAAAGGGGGGAGGGGGGGGGCGGAGAAAAAAAAGGAGAAAACGGCGATACCGGTGGGGGGTAATCGGAGAAGAAAGAAAACGGCGATACCGGTTGGGGGGATGCGCGGCGGGGGGAGAGAGAGAGAGCAAGTCTCTCTCTCTCTCTCTCTCTCTCCCCCTTTCTCTCTCTCTCTCTCTCTCTCTCTCTCTCTCTCTCTCTCTCTCTCCCTCTCCCACCCTCTCTGTCTCTTTTCTCTTCTCTCTCTTCCCTCTCTCTCTCTCTCTCTCTCTCGCTCTTCCCTCTCTCTCTCTCTCTCTCTCTCTCTCTCTCTCTCTCTTCCCTCTCTCTTCCCTCTCTCTCTCTCTCTCTCTCTCTCTCTCTCTCTCTCACGCTCTCTCTCTCTCTCTCTCTCTCTCTCTCTCTCTCTCTCTCTCTCTCTCTCTCTCTCTCTCTCTTTCTCTTCCCTCTCTCTCTCTCTCTTCCCTCTCTCTCTCTCTTCCCTCTCTCTCTCTCTCTTCCCTCTCTCTCTCTCTCTCTCTTCCCTCTCTCTCTCTCTCTCTTTCTCTCTTCCCTCTCTCTCTCTCTCTCTCTTCCCTCTCTCTCTCTCTCTCTCTCTCTCTCTCTCTCTCTCTTCCCTCTCTCTTCCCTCTCTCTCTCTCTCTCTCTCTCTCTCTCTCTCTCTCTCTCTCTCTCTCTCTCTTCCCTCTCTCCCTCTCTCTCTCTCTCTCTCTCTCTCTCTCTCTCTCTCTCTCTCTCTCTCTCTCTCTCTTCCCTCTCTCTCTCCCCCTCCCCAGCTCTCTCTCTCTCCCCTCGCTCTCTCCTCACAGACCCTCTCTCTCTTCTCCTCTAAGAACAAGGAGTACTTTTATTACTCTCTCTCCCCCCCCCCAGAGCCTCCTCATTCACATCCCTTCCCTTTTGTACTTTACTCCTAGAAGTACTTCCCACTGCAACTCACACTCTCTCCCTCCCTCTCGCTCACCCGCCCTCTCTCTCCCCCCTCTCCCTCCCTCTGTTTCCCCTGCTCTCTCTCCCTCTCCCTCTCCGTGGCGGGCGGGCGCTCCCTCCCCCCTTTCTCCCCCACGTGCCCTCCTCCTCCTACCGGAGAAGGAGAAAGCGCTGGAAAATGATGATTGGTATGCAAGAGCAGAACCGGAGAGATGAGGAGGAGAGAAGGCAGAGGAGAGGGGAGGAGCTACGCAGGAGGGTGACCGAGGCGATGCCTCCCACAGGGTCGGTTGGACCGATCGACACGTCTCACGCCAAGACCTCCACGCTACTCACCGCTGGGGCTCTCTCAGGAGGGGCTTCCAAACTTCTCACTGCGCCGATCGACAGAGTCAAGATCATCTATCAGGTGGGTGCCGGCAAGACAGGGGCGAGAGGGTGAAGAGACACGGGAGGTAGAAGGAAAGCATGTTGGGAGAGGAAAGGGGGAGGGCGCGGGAGGCGAGGGGAGCGGAAGGTCAGGGGGCAGCGAGGGATGTGAGATCCAAGGCTTGCTGTTGCTGCCTTGGTCAAGGGTGCCGACGCACATGCACACACCTTTGCGAGCAGGTCAACTCAGACCCCCAGAACGCCTTCACATTGCGGCGTGGCATAGCCACAGCCCGCCGCATCGTCGTGAACCACGGCGTCGCTGCGCTGTGGCGAGGCAACTCGGCCGCGATTGCTCGAGATGTGCCGTATGCATCAATTGTGTTCTCCTCGTATGCTTTGTAAGTGTTCTCTACAGACGCGTCGGTGCTCTTTTGCGGATGTGCCTCAGACGCTGCACGCAACTCTCGTTGCAACCTCGACGCGTGCAAGCTGCACCTGACTCATGCCACCCTGCACATGGCCCGCAACTCCGGCCCTATGCAGGTATGAGGATGCTGTCCTCAGGGCTGCTGGCCACCCCGCTGGCGCCAGCGACGGAGGCACCGTGTGGAGTCGTCTTGTCGCAGGCTCAGCGGCAGGTGCCACGGCCACCTTCTTGACATATCCACTCGACGTGATGCGAGCTCGACTGGCCGCCGATTCCAGATCAGTGCACCAAGGGTGCGCAGCACTGCGGTAGCTGGAGCCATCGATGGCTACGCTATCACCACGTCTTTGTCCGAGGTTGGAGCAGACGTAGACTCGGTGGATCCGCGATCTCGCATGCAGGTACATAGACGGAGTCAAGCACATTTTGAGAACTGACGGCTACCGGGCCCTCTACTCCGGGCTCCGGCCGACGATCCTCGGCATCGTGCCATACTCAGGCCTAAGCTTCGCTGCGTTCGAGACGATCAAGGTGAGTCGTTAACGATCGCCCAGGAAGGTGCCCGTCTCAATCGGCATGCGTTGCAGACGCCTTCTTAGCCTCGTCTACCCTCATCCATGCTCTTCCACAGATGAAGCTGCAGGAGTCGTCGCGCAGACGAAATGGCAGCGGGCCGAATGATCCATTGCCGCCGCTGACGGGCGCGCAGAGGCTTTTTGCCGGGGGGGCCGCTGGGGCAATGGCACAGACAATCACGTATCCACTGACTGTCGTCCGGCGCCGCATGCAGGTCGGAGGTGGGCTAGGTGTGGGCGTAGAGTACCAAGGCGTGTGTCACGCGCTGAGGTCGATCTATAGGATAGAGGGCATCGCCAATGGATTATTCAAGGGCCTATCCCTTGCCTTGCTCAAGGGGCCTTTGCAGTCTGCCATAGGGTTCGCGGTCAATGACTATGCGAAGAAAGTCCTCTCATAGCTCCGCCGTCCTCTCACAAGGCGTGGCGTTATGGGTCGGCCACTTCCTCCAGCCCATTCTGGACCTTAAGATGCAAATCTTGGGCACTCTTGTCGAACGAGCACTAAGCATTGAGCCCACTCCCTGAAGCTACTCTCCACGTGCTGTTCATTTGTGTATGTAGCGGATGCGGGCCTCAAGCAAGAGACCAGTGGTAGCAGCAACAACAAAAGACATTACCCAAAGAAGCATCGAGCGTATTGGAGGACTGCGCGCCCAAGGCGCCAAGCTCACACTAGCCACAAACAATAACTCGCGCCCGGTCACTCATCACTCACGCATCTTAACCGCCCGACCCATTTTTCTAGTAGGGCGGTCAAAAAGCTATTTTGACTTCTAAGGGTGTTGTGGTTAGGGGGAGAGCCGCCCTTAGGTTTCTCCCAAGGGAGCCTCTCTCCCCTTGGCTCTTCCTCCCCTCGTGTGTTTTATTTTTTTCCCGTCGGGCGTGCACCCTCTTGTCGCATTCATATCCTAGATGATGCGCCGAGTTCCAGGTTCTTGTCTCCCAGGTCCTTCGCCGTGCGGCCACACGGTGAAGCTCAGGCACATCTAGGGCGGTAGGGAGGGTTCGTCCCGAGCGACCTAGAATTCGGGTTCTCGTTTCGTTCCTTCTAGCCTGTTTGTCAGGTACCCAGGTAAAACTCTCGTAAAAGAGAGAAGCGGGTGGGTCACTACCACTACGTTGAGTCCTGCGGTCTGGGCCACAGTCCACAGTGGCTACAGTGTGATGATTGCTCAGCCCCTGCCAAAGGGCAGGGACTGTGGTTGATTGTACGGGCCCACCCCGGGGGGTGTCCGCGGTGGAGAGAGGGGGGCGCGAGGCCCCCATTGACCCCTACTTATAAAAGTAGGTTGCTTGTTCCTGTGCGTAACTGTTGCCCCCGTCGGATCGTCCGTCGCCCCGTCGCTCTCTTGTCAGTTGTCAGCATGTCAGCATTCTCTTCCTTGTTCGGTCTGTCAGTAGGTTCCTGTGCGTTCCGTGATAAGGATAAGGATACGTAAGTGTAAGTGTGGAGAGTGTTGACGTGAGTGTGGTGTCATCTCGTCGGTCCATCGGAATCTATCCGTCTGTCGTCTGTCGTTCTGTCGTTGCCTTCGTTCGTCGCTCTCGTTCTCGTTCCCGTTCTCGTCCCTCGTTACTCAATATACTACCCCAGTACCAGTACCAAACCCCTCCAATCCCTCAGCCCCAGCCTATCCATCCCGAATCGCCCAGCCATGTCCGCTCCGTCGTCGCGCTCGCCCTGGCCCAAGCCCGTCCTCCCGCCTTCCTCTGCTGAGGAGGTGGTCCAGCCCGCCATTCCATCATTCCATCACTCCCGGCCATCCCCGCCGCTCCGCCGCGCCTCCCGCCCATCGTTTCCCTTCCGTATCATCGCATATCGAGCCAGTGGTCATGCTCGATCCGTCAGAGTCATGGTCATGGTCATGGGTCATGGGGCGGGGCGCGGGGCGGGGGGAGGCAGGGGCTAGGGCCTACATGTGAAACACAGCCAAACTTAGAAATAAAACAGCAAAAACAGTATGTTTTTTGCCGTCGAAAAAAAACAGTGTAAAAAACAGATGTGCGGGGTAGGGGGGCCGCCCGAAATAAAACAGCGAAAAACATATGTTTTGGGCCTCCGAAAAAAAACACTGTTCCTGTGTTTCACATGTAGGGGCTAGGGCGTCGGGCGTCGGGCCTGGGGGCGCGCCGGCGCCGGGCGGGGGGTGGGGGGTGCCCCTAAATTTCGATCATGTTCATTTGAGCCGAACCCCGAATAACAAATCCCAAAATTTACCCAAACAATCTCAAAATTAAAAGTAGAAGCCAAAAGTCAAAAGTCAAAAGTCAAAAGAGTTTGGCGTTCGTTTGCCATTGCCATTTGCCAAGCTTGCTACTGCTTGTACTGCCCACGGCGGCGTTACACTGGTCCTATACTGGACACTGGTCCAGGCGTGCAGGCATATACCCTACGGCTCTACTTCGTTGCGGAGAGTGAGGCCCGTCAGCCAGTCGTGCCGTCGTACCATAGCAGCAGCAATACTTCATAGCTAGTAATAGTATATTTAGCACAGCGGAGGCACCTTCGAGAGTTTTGCTTCGGTTTTTTTTTGGGGGGGGGGGGGGGGGGGGGCTAGCGGGGCCGACCGGACGGCGCGGCGCGGCCTCACGCGCGCGGCAACACTCCGCCGCCTCCCCCCACAAACTGACCCCGCAGTAAGAGAAAGGAACAACCTCCGGAGCGTAAGAGATCAACGCGACCGAGTCGACGGGAGAGACGAGAGAGAGAGAGAGAGAGAGAACTCTAGAGGAGAAAGGATACGGGCAGAGAGAGAAGAGTAGGAACAAAGCAGAGGAGAGCTGAAGCGGTGGGAGAAGCTCTCTCTTCCTCTCTCTCTCTCTCTCTCTCTCTCTCTCTCTCTCCCCTCCCCCCCCCTCCCCCCCCTTCCTTCTCTCCCTCTCTCTCCGCTCTCTGCTTTTCCTCAGTTAGGCACGCCTCGATCGCGGCCGTCGCCGCGTACCATCCGATGAGCGGCTCGACCTCTGCGCTGCTCAGCCAGCTTGGGCTAAGCGCCCCTCGGCCGGCGCCTCCTCTCTCTCTCTTCGGTGACGAAGAGCTCTCTTCCACGGCTCTGGGCGCACCCGCGGCTGCGCCGCCGCCCTCACGACCACCACCCCCGCCGCTGGCTACCGCCGAGCCCCACATCGCGCACAGTCTTTCGGCCAGTCTGCTGGTTGTGCCGGCGGCCGCCTCCGCGCTCGCTGACCCGCTCTCATCCCTTGCCTCCAGCTCTGATCCTGTGACACGGACCTCTGAGGCGCCAACAACGGGCAGAGAGCGGGCACGTGAGGAGATTCATGTACTCCCTACCCGCGAGCATGCCGCACCGCCCGGGCTTCTTCCGGGCGAAAGGCTCAACGCGGCACCTGTTTTGGCGCGCCGACTCGCCGACGTCGCATTGCAGGCGGCAACCAATGAGTTTGGAGTGGCGGCCTCGTTGCCACCGGTGCCGGGGCGGCTTTACGTGACAAACTGGCGGATGATCTGGGAAGCCACGGCATCGTCCGCCGTCGCCGACGAGCTTCCCGCCGTCAACTGCCGCAGCGTTTCTATCCCTTTCTATTCAATCGACCGCTTCATTAAGTACAAGGAACGCTCCAACTCGATGGTACGGCCAGGCGACACTGAGATCTTCGCCCGGGTCTTCTTGAAGTACGGCGCCGTCCCAGCGCTCGGCGTATTGGTGGGTGCGGCCGCGTTTGGCCGGCTGTCGGCCACCATCCGCGACGCCCGGTACCCTAGCTTTGACCGCATCTTCGCCACGCTGCACGCGGCAGCCGTGTCTACTCCGAGCACCATCATCAACTCGATGGACTCTCGGCTGAAGCCAGCTCTCAACGCGCCCCTCCCGCTCGGGCCACCCCAGCACGCCGATGGGGCGAATGCGGCCGCCAATGGGGCACCGGTAGCTCGGGCGAGCACCTGCCACTACGACTACCAGCCAGAGGAGGAGTTCCACCGGCAGGGCCTCAACAACCCCCTCTCGCATTGGCGTGTGACACGGCTTAATGAGCGCTTCGGCTTGTGCGCCACATATCCGCGCCTCCTAGTGGTGCCACGCTCCATCTCGGACGACGCTCTTGGACGAGCCGCGATCTTCCGCTCGGGCCGCCGGCTGCCTGTCCTCTGCTGGAAGGATGCATTTGGCGTGGCGTCCATCTCGAGGTGCTCGCAACCTCTAGTTGGCGTCGCCAACAAACGCTCTCCAGACGACGAGGCCCTGTTGCGCGCCATCGCCGACACCAACCCATTCGGGGAGACGCTCCACATCATTGACTGCCGGCCCAAGCTCAATGCGGACATGAACCAGGTCAAGGGCAAAGGGTACGAGCACCCTTCCAACTACACGTCAACGCGAGTCACCTTCATGAACATCGAGAACATCCACGTGATGCAAAAGTCGCTCCGCGTCTTCATCAAGGCGCTCCGGGATCAGGTTGTCAGTTCGTGCACCGGGGCCGAGTCGTCGGTAACAGAGCTGGAGAAGACGGGGTGGCTCGAGCACTTGCGGATGGTACTGCGTGCCGCGCGACACACCGCGCGGCTGATTCATGTGGAGCGCTCATCGGTGCTTGTCCACTGCTCGGATGGTTGGGACCGGACACCGCAGGTGGGCTGCCGGACGGCTGCATCTGTGAGCGCACGCACGCGCTCCTATGGTGGGCCCGCCTGCCAGCATCGCCCTTTGTGTAGGGCTTATAATACCCGTACACTTTGACTTGGCCACAGGTCACGTCACTTGCCCAGTTGCTACTTGACCCAAGCTTCCGCACGCGCAAGGGGTTCGAGCAGCTAATAGCCAAGGAGTGGCTCTCATTTGGTCACCAGTTCGCCAAACGGTGCGGTACCATCGCGCCCCTCGAGAAGGGCGCGCAGACTTCAGAGGAGGAGCCCTCACCCGTGTTCCTCCAGTTCATTGACTGCTGCTATCAGCTGAGCTGTCAGTTCCCAACAGCCTTCGAGTTCAACAGTCTCTACTTGGCGGAGCTCCTCCACCAGCTTCTCTCGTGTCAGTATGGCACCTTCCTCGCGAATTGCGAGAGACAGCGTGCGGACATGCCACCAACCATACCGCTCTGGCCGGCACTCGCCGTGCCAGAGTTTATCAATCGCAGCTTCAAACCCGGTGCCCAGCTCGTGCTCTCGCCCGATGTAGGGGCAGTTAGGCCGTGGACGGCGTACTATTGCCGAGGGGCTGAGCGGTTGCAAGCTGAGCAGGTACCCGTGCTGGAGGGCCAGTGCGCTCAGCTTGCTGCAGAGAATGAGCAACTGCGCCGACGATTGCGCGAGCTGGCGGGTTGTGGGGAGGAGTGGGCCGAGCCTGTCATGGAAGCACCTGTGATGGCGCGTGGCGATGCACCGAGGGTTTCGATGGTAGCGGAGAGGTATCGACGGACCAGCAACTCGAGCGCAATCGAGACGCCCAGCCTCGAGTCGTTTGTGCCCTTCGAGGAGGAGGCCTTCGTTGCGCGCTCATTTGAAGAGGACGCGACCGATCTGGAGCCATGAATGCGTAGAGGTCCGGTGCCGTGGGCGAGCGGCTGGTGGTGTGGGCAAGGAGATGTTCTAGATTTTGAAGGGTGCGCGGCGGGAGCGTAGTGCTGCCCCAATGTGCCACACATCGCCCCAATCATTAAATGGGCGGAAGCGGAGCCCCCGTGTCATCGAAGGTCCCCAAGCCTAAGATTTAGGGTATGTGTGTATGTGCGAAAACATTTTTTTGTAATAATATAATAATTATCTATCTTTAAAAAGACAGGGTCATGGTCATGGAGAGCGCGTCGCTCCTCTCCCTCTCCTGCCGCCGCGCCCCCCGCCGCGCCGGCTGATCGGGCCATGACCAACGACGCGCCGCCGAAGCGGCCGCGAGCAGCTGTCTAGGCTGATTAGGTGCGCACGAGCCACGGTCCGTGCGCCGGCCTCGGAACGCCTCGCCACGCCCAGGCCACACGGACAAAAAATTCCGTCCTAGAAACTAGGACCACGTCCTAGAAAATTCTTGGATTTCTAGGACTCTGCCGATCATGCCTCCATTGTAGCCTATGGTGAGCTTATGAGACATCCCATCGCCTGGAGCAAACCATCTCCACAACCCATTCAACCTTAGCTCTCCCCATGACCAACTCTGCGGAGCTTGTCTTTGCTTACTTTTGCTACCACATTCACCATGCGGTGCTGCACTCGGGCGTCCGCTCGCACCAGAGGAGTTTTATTTTAGACCTTTTGGAGCAGTAGGCTAGCGGATTGGACACTTAGATGACAAAACCAAGCTTGGTGGTCACTGAAGGTCTGAAAGAGGGCAGTCAAAGCAACATTTCATCTCCTGGGGACCATGGGTAGAAGAGCTCCCCATTGGGTGGTATCAGCCATTTCTCCCGTTTCTAGGACAAGCAGCAATTCCGACCAGGTGACCCGCAGACGCGTCACAAAACTTGGTGTTGCTGAGGGAATGGTGCCTAGGTACACTTGGAACATTTAATGAGGACATGCATGTGGTAACTCAATAGCCAAGGTTTGGGACAAAATAACATGGTATGCTCATGCTCTCACCTAGCAAAGTCCGTCCTAGTTTCTAGGACTGGTCCTAGAAAGCTGGGTACCTTTATCCGCACAACACAAAACCCCATAGCCATAGCCTCCATTGCCACCAATAGCCAATAGAACATACATATACATAGAACGGGAATCGCACCATAAATAACAAGTAACGGAAACGAGGGGCAATCTTGCCACGCAAGATTTCGACGGATACCAACGATATAAGACTCGAGAAGTGCGATGTGCCTAAGTAAGTAAGGGAAGATACTAGATACGAAGAGGTCGCAAATGAAACCCGATGACCCGCCCAGAAGCAGGTAAACAAACGTGGAACGTGGGGGAGGAGATAGAGATAGCAGCAATTAGCAATTAAATATATTTGCATTTGCGAGGGCGCCTGGGGGAGCAGACGCTGAAGGAAGACTAGGAAACTTCCCCTTCCTTTCTTTCTTCCTCTTCCTCTTGCGAGAGAAGGAGAGAGGGCGCTCCATTGCTCCATTACCCGAGGTCCTATGCGTCCCCGCGAAGCTTTTGACCGAGAACGAGAGACGAGAAACGGCAGAGCATTATTAACCATTATCATCATAACTTTATTATAACGATAAATGCAACTGCCGAACGAAAGACGAAAGACCGAAAGAGAAGCCTAACTAACAATTGTCGATTCTCGCGAATGCGAATGCGAATGCGACAGGGGAGTCGAATCGCACCATTTCCTGGGGGAGATTTTCGTGGCGGCAGGTGGCCCCAATTAGAGGGTTTTTATTGAGCATCGTGCCACGGTCAGATAATGCAACCCAACCCATACTTACTCATAGTTGAAAAGCCCCTGTTTCCTGTTTGACCGCCCTATGATTAGTGATTAGTGACCGTGCTATTCCTGTCTAGTGAACATCTGCTCTCAGCCTCTCAGCTATTTTCCTTCTGCCGCAGTGGGGCGGGCTCAGGACCAAGGCGGATGAAGTCACAGAGATATTGTCATCGCTGCTCCCCCGTGCGATCACCGAACACGAGCTGAAAACCCAATGTACTCAATCAATGTAAGTGCATTTCGTAGTGAGATGTTTCGACTCAGCGCCAATTGCGCTCCGTAATCGGGGCGGCACCCAGCTGGAGGGTTAAGCCTAAACGCGCACGCCACTGTGAGAAGACACATCGCCATGGCGGTACCTCGGCACAGAGGTTCGACCAAACCTGAGACAGCCACATGCGACGCGGAGGCCCCGCCGACGCAGCCACACTCACAGAGACGCACACGCTGCCAGCATGGGAGTGAAATGCACGAGCGGAAGCGGACATCAGCTCAAAGGCGACGACCACGGCGACCACTGGCGCGGCGTGTGCTGTCAGACGGGATGGGCGTCACGTCCTCAATGCGTCCGATCTTGATGCCGGCGCGCGCAAGCGCACGGAGGGCAGACTGGGCGCCCGGACCGGGCGTCTTCGTGCGGTTGCCACCCGTCGCGCGCATTTTGATGTGCAGACCCCCGATGCCCAGCTCCTTGCACTTGGCAGCAACGTCCTGCGCAGCAAGCATAGCAGCGTACGGCGAGGCCTCATCGCGGTCGGCCTTGACCTTCATGCCGCCAGTGACCTTGGAGATGGTCTCACGGCCAGACGGGTCAGTCACGTGCACAAACGTGTCGTTGAAGGAAGCGTAGATGTGGCAGACAGCCATGACGACCTCACCCTCCTTCGGTTGCAGGCCGAGCTTGAGCGCCGTGTTCTCGGCAGGAGCAGCAGCAGTCTTGGGAGCCATGGTGGAGTCTGGGCGCAGATGGCGTGGAGCGTCAGTCTGAATTGGCAATGGCGCAACCTGGCGGGGCGGGAGGCAACGCCAGCGAAAGGGGGAAAGAGGAGAGGGGCAGAGAGGGGGCGGGGGGGGGGAGCGAGGCGCGGCGGCATGCCTGCGGGACACGGGGACACGGGGGGAGTTCAAACTATCGGTATAATAGGCCGGCCGCTCCTCCCCTAGCGGTATGAATCTCACACTGCAAGTTATACGACTCACACCTTAGAAAGTAAATCTTCGAACCCCTACCGCCTACCGCCTACCGACTCAAAAACTCAACTCAACTGAACTTTCAGTGACTATCCACTATCCTGGCACGTTGTGACGCATGTCGACGAAGCGCCCCAGGCGGTGGGGGAAGCAACTAAGAATAGCACGTAGGAGTCCTACTAGTACTAGCTACAGCTACTCGCTACTAGCTACTAGGAGTAGGAGCTCGGAGCTCCCATCCCACTTCCCACTCCTCTTCCTCCTACTAGTACTAGTACTAGTAATAGGCCAGTCGAACACGCTATTTACTACCTACCGAGGTCTGAGGACTGAGGACCGAAGGCCGAGGGGCCCATAACCCCTTAGAAAAACGGGTATACTCTCAGAGGTATTAATAATAGATAGCATTAATCCAGCTGCTAGCTACTAGATACTATAGGTAGCTTCTAGGGATAAACGGCGGTAGAAGTTTCCGTTAGTATCATGGGATCTTTGGACAAAATTCACGCATTCTCGACACATTCGATTCGACTACTCTACTCCAATTCCGCTTTCGTGCTCGCGGGAGGAAGAGTTTAAACTGTTATCGACACAATACCGGGTGGGGAGGCACATGCGACCCAAAAATAAACGTGTACCCTGGTGATTTTGTTTTTCGCCCTCCCGCCTCGATGCTGCGCTCCTCGCTGCGCGCCGCCGCCCTCTCCCTCTCTCTCTCCGGCGGCGTGGCTAGGGGCCGGCGCGCGGCCTCTGGATCATCGAGACAGCTGCTGGCGGCACTAATTGAGCGCATCCCGCTCGTCACGCCGGAGCTCCCCGCCTGGAAGACCGACTCTCTCAGACGTCAGCAGAAGATATGCACCTCGCTTGCAAAGGTCTACCCTACTGAATTCACTACGGCGGAGGAGGGGCCCGACCGCAAGCAGGCGCGGCTGCGCGCGGCGGCTATCATCACTGATGAGGCTAGCCGAGAGGGTGCTGCCGACGCCAACGCAGATGAGACCTCGACGGACCGCAAACTGGTGCGTGCATACCGGAGCAGCGCAGCGCGGATTTCTGCAACCCTCTCCTTGCAAGTGATGCTCACATGGACCGTATGTGTGGGCCACCTTTATCATCTCAGGCGCATCGCTTGTACTTGGTCCTGCGCAATGGTGACTCGTGGAGCCTGCCACGTGTGGAGTGGACGCCGGACTCTCCGCCCGTGGTGGAGAGCTTGGGAGGACACGTCGCAACGACGTGCGGGGAGGACATGAAGTTTCACTGGATGGGCAATGCGCCCATCGCCCACTTCCCACAGGGGGATCTAACCACTTTTTATTGGCGACTGCAGCTCATCAGTGGGGATGTGGTGCTTGGCGACGGCTTGGATGGCTTTGCTTGGCTGACAAAGTACGCCTAACTCCTTAGAAGCTCTAGCAACACATGCAACTTGCCAGCCCGGACGCGATGCCTGGTACTCTCGTCAAGTACATTCTGACCACCTTGCTCACCATACCATATCAGGCAAGAGCTGGCAGAACGCCTTGGCGGACCAGAGGGGGAACTTGCTCTCGAAATGTGCGGACCCTTCGACTGAGCATGCGTGGCTCTTCTCAACACTTGATTTCGGTTGTGTGTGGAGACTACTATAGTGTGAGCTGTGCAAAGATGGCCCAGCGTGCTGATCTGCAGGGTACACACGTGACGCACGTCGTGCATCTAATAGCCGTGTGCCTCCCACCTTCCTACTAAAGCCACGCGATTATCGCCGTGCCCTGACGTGCACGCGTGCATGCCCACCGAATATCATTTAGACGTCGTATCAGACCGGGGCGAAAGCTCCCCAACAAAAGCCCGACACGCTGGTCACCCAATCGCTCTTAAAAAGAAATCGTGAAGATGCCTACTATTTCGCTAGCCGCTGCCCCTCACGCTGGGGACTACCCCGGACATCGCCCTTACCCCACCCTCACTCCCCTCTATCGCCTCATACGACATACGAGTCTGTCTGTATGCTGAGACCCGTGAGGCGTGACAGGTGGCCCTCGACCATGGCCGTTTCGCCCCCCGCCTCGGTCCTTTTAGTTCGAGTTCGGGGGGCCGACCCATGTGCGCTACTGCTTGGGTCTGGCGTCGGGGGAGGGGTGAGGCGGGCCTTTTTTTTGGCTCGCAGTTGCTGGGAGGCGCAGTGCTTTGCGTTTCTTTGTAGGGGCCCAGCCCGGCGGCTTCCCCTACTATGCCTATGGGTGTGTAATTTGGGAGGCGTGCCTCCCCGGTTGCCAGGGCGTTATCCCTGGTCGCTCTCGTGGTCGTTTTTTTCTTGCTGGCTCTGGCTACGATAATGTGTTCGATCCCTAGTCGTTGTGTTGTCATTTTGAGTGTGTGGCTTGGTGTTAGTGTGTCATTGTCTGTTGTCTGCTACTGCTACGTCGAAAAGTGGGCGGAAGTCGTTTACGTCTATTCGTTTCTTTGATTGTCGGCCCATGTCCGCCTAGGCCCTTCTCGCCGCGTCTGTGGAGTTGCCGCAGTGCGCTGCTTTCACAAGGGTGGTGAATCTCGTCAGCATTCTTTTTCTGATTCGTTTGCTATCAAACCCAATCGCTCTTAATTAAATTTTTAACAAATTTTTATGGGTCGCGGCGCGGCAAAGGAACGGGACTAGCGCGCACACAAGACAGGACTCCCTGCCGCGGCGAGCGCAAGCACCCTTTCCCCTTATGCCACCCAGCTCTTCACTAGCTTACTACCTGCGCTAGCCGGAGCACCCCTCCCTCCACACTCAAGCAGCCCCCCACGCCAGGATCCTGTTTTGGTCTCGCAGGCAAGGGGGCCTAATGGGAGGGTGAGGAGCAACTCCTCAAAGAGGAGCTTTGGGGAAGGAGATGTTTGAGTGGGGGCGCTATACCCTTGCGCTAGGCATGGGCAGCGACGCCGCCTCAAAACATGTCCTCCCTCTGGTCTTGAGTCGAAATTTTTGGTGTTTGAATCCGAGGGCGAGGGGGTTTGTGCTTCTTGGGTTGGTTGTAGTGGGATGAGGGAGTGGGAGATGGAGTGAAGTGTTGAAAGAGGGCCCAAGGCAGGGCACTGAGTTGTAGGTACTTGTGGCCCACAAGGGTGGGGTGAAAACGAAAAGTGTATCAACATGTGTCTTGAATTGAAATTTTTGGTGCTTTGAACAGAGGGCGGGGGGGTTTGTGCCGTTTGGGTTGGTTGAAGTGTGAAGGGGGAGTGGGAGAGGGAGTCTTGTGTTAAGAGAGGGCCCAAGGCAGGGCACTGAGTGATTGGTACTAGTGGCCCACAAGAGTGGGGTGAAGACGAGAATTGTGTCAACAAGTTGGAAAACAGAGGCATGGGGTGCTCTCCGTATGGGGTTGATGGTTGTGAAGTGCCCTCCCATGTTGGATGCACTGATGGTAGAGGTTTCCACCATGGGGGGGGCAGCTGAGCTGCCCTCCCACATGAGGTGCTCTTGGGGTGGGAGGGTTTCCCACTGTTGGAGGGGGTCTCCAAGACCCCCTGCATGATGCGCAGAGCCATGGTGGCAACCTGTTCGGTGCCAGTGCTCGCCACCCCGCGCGCTTGCGCGGGTGTGGTTTGGATGGGTTGGATGGGCTCTGAGAGGGCTTTCTGACGAGCCGCCTCGGGCGGCGTGGGGCGTCCCAGGTGGGGCGCGGTGGCGAGGGTCGCCTGGGGCTCGGGAGCGGTCGCGGCACGCTCCATAGTTCAAACTATAACAATAGTTTTTCCCAATCGCTCTTAATTAAAACAACATCTAAAATAGGCCCTCTAAATCATGACGGCAAGAACGACGAAAATTAATCGTTAACCGGTGGCGCGGGAGGATGGAGAGAACTAGACCACCCAAGGGACCGGTATACTAGGTACCAGGTACCACCGCCCGAACCCGCACGCCCCCCACCCGGACCAAACCCCGCCAAACCCACGCAACCTGGGCCCTGGGCCCCGATGTAGAGCACAAGGGGAGCAGCCGCAAGGTAGGAGGAGGGAGCGAGATAGGGAGCGGGCGTGGCTGGGAATGAACCACCCCAAGTGGCATGACTATTATTTTTCTAATTTTAGCTGGTCTCTAGTCCTAGTCTGACTACGCAGTCGCTCTAGTCTGCACTCTGTCTGCACGCCACTTAGCTAGCAGAAGTATTATTGAATAGTTATTGATTGGGAGCGAGATAGGGAGCGGGCGTGGCCGCGAATGAACCACCCCAAGTGCCAAGTGGCATGACTTATCAGATTTCCCTTTTTTTTAGCTAGTCGGCACTTTGCACGTCACTTAGGAGTATTATTGATTATTGCGCGATTGCACATACATGTGGCAGGGTGCAGGGTGTCTATCAGCACGCCCAGCACCGACGGTAGCCGAAGTGCCATCCGCACAGTAGGCTGAGCCAATCACCAATCAATGCTCATGCTCATGCTCAACAGCCGGGAGCTGAATACGGAATACGGCGCCGCGAACCGAGCGCGTAGCGCACTAGCTAAAGGCATATTTCGGGGTGCTAGTGCTTATGGCACTCCAGCACAAGGCACTCAAACAATCAATGCTCAACAAAGCGCCGGCACTCAATCCAGGTCAGAAGCGTGCTAAAGCGCTCCTGAGGTGCTACTAAGTGCAGCTTGTGCGCACGTGCTCCTTGCGCCCGTGACAGCTCCAAGGAGCAATCGATCTTGATTTCTGCTTCGAGGGGTCACCGCTTTGCTGGATTCACAAACGAAACGGCCATCCGTGGGCGACCATGCACCTGCAGATTAATGGTTTCTCCAACCTTCTGCTCCAGCCCCTGAAGCTGCGATGTGCCCATAGCGCGCCCTTGGGTGGACACGCTCACCCCGCTGCTATGAATGACCACGCCAAGAGCAACGCGAATAGTATCCCCATTCTTGAACAAGGGCGCAACGAATCCCCGGTGCAACTGCTCGTCGGAAGAATGCCAGCTGGGTATACAGGCCTTGATCACGGAGCCGGCACCCTTGCCTCCGCGCGCCTCCATCTCATGAAGCAGAGTGGCCGCAAGATCGGAGGGATTCATCTCCCGGTCGCTCGCGCGGTCATGCTCGCCATTGATAGGTTGCCGCTCTTGACCGCGGAGCACAAGCGGTGCGAGCTTGGGCAGAAGCTGACGAAAGTGCGGCCGCAGTGCCGCGCCCGCAAGACGATGTGTGGACAGAAATTGGCGAAGAATCTGCATTGCAGCACAGATCACTGGCGGATCTAAAGTGGCAAGTGCAAGCCGTATGGGTTCTATGAGCTGAGATGTGAGGCGGAGGAGCTTGCCCTTGGGGCCGGCGGCAGCCACGAGCTCGGTGGCCCCTTGCATCGCTACAAATCTTCCGTCGAATGTATCATCACGCAGTCCCTGCAGAAGAAGAGGCAGAACCACCTGCACGTCCACTTCCTCCACGGGCGTCGTCCACTCCACAGAAAGTGACGCACCACCGCTTGAGTTGTCTATTCTCACTGGCAACGAAAGCTCTGCGCGCGCGTCACGGAATGCGGTGGGCGTTTGCACCCACTGCAGCAGGAAGGCGCCAGCCACCGGTGGTGTGACGGCCGAGGGATGCACCTCCGCTGGGCGCCGGGTCGAGTAGGACGGCGTACCGCTGCCCGCACGGCAGCGCCTCGGTCGGCCATTGTTCTGGTAGAGGCTGGCCGGCTGGTATTGCTGTTTTCCAGCGTGATAGACGGTCGGTATGGGTCGGGGCGGCCCGACTGTTTCCTTCTGGCCGCCCGGAAGCAATCGGCGGCGGAGGCGCTCCTCGTGGATCAGAGCGGCCGCGAGCGAGGGACGGCCGGTGGACGCTGGCTTCTCGGCCGCCATTCCCTCGCTTGAAGTGGGGTCTGTTCTCCTGTTCCAACTATAAATGTACAACGTTCATACTCCGTAGTAGTACTCCGTACCTAGCCGCCAATTCCTTGCACATTAGCATTAGACATCAGGGATCAGAGGATTTTTGCAAGGTTCTCGTACGGTTTGAGGAGCGGGGCTGGAACAGCTCCTTCAACCCTCTTACAACAGCTCTGCAAATACACCGCGCAAAAGTTGGAGGACTCCCTCCTCGCCCTGGCGCAGCACATGTGGATTGCCGGGTTGTCAGAGTAAGGCTGATCTCACTCTTGGAGATTGCCTGCGAGGGCGCGCCGGCAGCTAGCGCGGAATGCGGTTCTTGCGGGGAGCTCACGGAGCTTTCCTCGGGGGTGACTACGGGCATGGTGATCGACGCACGACGCATGACGCACGGAGGGCGCGGAAGCGCGGGAGTGCGGAAGGAGGCTTGTGGGAGGTGGTGGCGGTCTGTTAGTTAGCAGGTGCCCCTGTGCGTTCCGTGATAAAGATACGTACGTGTGGAGAGTGTTGATGTCAGTGTGGTGCCGTGTCGTCAGTCCGTCGGACCCTATATGTTCTGTCGTCTGTCGCCTTTCGTCGTTCGTCGCTCTCGTACTCGTTCTCATTCCCGTTCTCGTCCCTTGTTCTCAACACTCCATCAGTACCAAACCTCTCCACTCCCTCAGCCTTAGCCTATCAACCTCGAATCGCCTAACCATGTCCGCCCCGTCCTCGCGCTCGCCCTCGCCCAAGCCCGTCCTCCCGCCTTCCTCTGCTGAGGAGGTGGTCCAGTCCGCTATTCCAACACTCTCCGCCGTTCCCGCCGCCGCCGCGCCTACCGCGGATCGTTTCCCTTCCGTCTCCTCGCACGTCGAGCCAGTGGTCATGCTCGATCCGTCAACTTCTCACTGCGCCGTAACATAAATAGAGCCGTAGATGGCCAGCTCCAACTCCAAATCGCGAGCACAACACACTAGCAACTTGCAGCTCGCATACACGTTTCGCGTCTCTCACAGTGCATGCGTCCAGGCACATGTGGCAGATGGTATTAAAGCACAAACGGTAGGTATTGATCACCAATGACTCGACCATGAACATGACGTAGACACCATGGATGTAATCCGACATGCCACACGACACCAAACAATGACAAACTCTAACTAAATTGCACGGCGTGGCATATCAGGCTATTTGCCCTCCAGTGCGCGCGTGTCCGCCACACAGCACCGTGGCTAGAAATGGATCTAGACGTCCCGATGTCCGTCCATCGAGCCCTTCCAACGTCATCCGACGTGTGGCCGTTCCCAGAAGCCTGGCCACACGTCGTCCGCACAGCTTAGTTAGCCACCGGCAGCTCCGGCATGGGCCACTGCACACGATCGCACATGGAAATACCGCGTCCCGATTCCGAGTAGTAATAGGCGGCCTCGTTGATGAAGATGGGGTACACCGTGTCGCCAAGAGAGCCATCATACATTTCTAGCGAGCCATCAAGGCGGACAAAGAGGGGATCACCTTTGTGGAGGGCATCATAATCCCGGTCCTGCAGCGACGGGTGAACTACCGAGCCGGGAAGGCTAGACGTCGGTGGGCCGGAGGCCCATGGCACCTTGCCTTTGTCCACATACACGTCAATCGTGGGCGATGAGGGCTCGGGCGCCTGCCGGTTGTTATAAAGCTCCAGATACTGCAGTATGAGCCGGAGCGCACGCTCGGTGGCAGCAATGCAGTCGGCGCGCAACATGCCCTGCGGCGTGGGTCCCACCTCGATCTGCATGCCGTTCTTACCAACGGATGAGAGGTACGGCGCCTTTGTCTGGTCCGGATTGGCGTGGAGCAGGATACGCAGCGGCAGGGCACAGCCCTCGCCCAAGTGGTCTGAGCCGGCCAGCGTGTCCGAATCTTCCCAGCAAGCCTTGACGTATGCAGCAGCGTGAATTGCGAGCGGGCACCATTCGTCGACGATGAGGGTGCAGCCCATGTTGGCGGTGGTCGTGTGTAGATCGATCACCATGTCCGCCGCCGCATTGGGCCCTTTGGGTCCCAGCTGCGCCTCGATTGCCTTTGCGCGGTTGGGCTCGTAACCCGTCGCGCTCAGATCCGCGAGGCTGTCCGCTGTAAACATGCGATTCAGATCTGCGTGCACGAATCTCCGGTTCCCCTGGTGTGCGAGAGGGTTGGCCACCAGCTGCTCTAGCTTCAGAGAGGGGAACGAGAGAGAGAGCTCCTCTTGAAGGAGAGCGAGGCGCTGGCAGACGTACACACCGGTGTACTCGTTGCCGTGGGTGCCCGAAGATATGACGACGCGCTCGATGAGCGGCGTGGCGAGCGCGGCGGCGAGGTTGACGAGGAGCAGCATCAACGTTGAGCTCCCGCCCTCTATCCCCCTCCTCTCTCTCTCTCTCTCCTCTCTCTCTCTCTCTCTCTCTCTCTCTCTCTCTCTCTCTCTCTCTTCTCTCTCTCTCTAGTCTCTTCCCTTCTTCCTCTCCCTCTCCTCCCTCCCTCCCTCCCTCCCTCCCTCCCTCCCTCCCTCTCTCTCTTCCTCTCTTCTCGCAGTAAATTTACTCCTACCGCCCCCCCCTTCTCTCTCTCTGGAGAGGGCGCGCGCGTACGAGTATTATACTAGTAGTACTCTAGATCTCCTGGGATTTAACTGTTTACTGCCGGAGCATGCAAATGGATGCTTCAAACGACATATTTCGTCCCTGCTCGCCAACGCCTTGAGGGGTGCCCATGAGGTGCTGGGGGAGCCTCAGGGACATCCTTCCCCACATTTCCCACCCATTCACAACACAATAGGTCGAGATTGTAGTATGGAATTATGGAGAAAATAGGCCCAGGGGCGAAGCAGCCATTTGGATGCTTCAGTTTACCAAATAATCCACGTGTGCACGTTAGAAAGAGGTGTGAGAGGTTGAGGGGAGGGCGGCGCGGCGCAACGGAGTGGGACTGGGAGGGAGAGGGGGGGGGGGGGGGAGGGGGGGGGGGGATCGGGAAAAATTTGATCATCTCTTTCTTTGCGGAAAGCGTCGCTTATATCGTTGAACATGTCTTCCTCTCTTCTCTCACCTCAAAAAACCAAACATCGAAGCATCCATTTGCATGCTGCGCTCCCGGCAGTAAAGAGTTAACGATCCGTTGTAGTTGTAGGTAAGTCTTAGTAGTTTTTAGCCCTAGTATGGCCCTGCAACCCCGATTCTAAAAAAAATCTTCTTAAAATTCCCCGCTACGCGTGCGGCGTGAGGCAGTGTGCTCATGGACCTCCCTACTACCCAACCTTAACCCCTAACAACCCCCTTCCCCTTCCCCAGTTCCCTCTTTAGCGGAGAAGCTGGTTCCGGGGAGGCCGCGCGCGCTGCTTCGGCCAGGAGTCGGAGAGAAGGGGGCGGGAGACTGTGGCTTCTCCTTTGTTCTAACTTTGCTCGAGGTTCCCTCCCTTGCATCTCGTGCGATCTTTCTTTGATCTACGTTGAGTTTTCTACTAGAAAAGTTGTCGCATCCGCGATCGACTTCCGGATTAGGGTCTGTGCGGAAACGTCCAACAGTAGTAGAAAACCATGGGATCCCCGGACACGCGGATGGTGTACCATGGCAAGGTCGTTTGCCTTCATTTGGTACCCCGACGGAGGGAGAAGTCGGATGATGTGCCAAAGAGGACGGAAGGGAAGCGGCTGAGGGACGGGGCCGCGGTGATCAGCGCGGAGCAGCGCGGAGCAGAACCCTCCTCACCAGGCCCAAGTGCTGGAGGAAGACGCTCGATTTTAGAGTGGTGTTGTGCCTGCATAGCGTTTACAACGTTACGAGATACCATTCATGACCGATCACATTGTGCACGTCACCTCAATGGATGAAATATCGTGTGACTTGAAAAAAAAATCTTCTTAAAAATCCCCGCTACACGTGCGGCGTGAGGCAGTGTGCTTGTGACCCTCCCTTCTACCCAACCTTAACCCCTACGGATAAAGGTACCTAGCTTTATAGGACGGGTCCTATAATGTAGGACGCACTTCAGTACTTCAGAAAGGGGGTATATTCGCCTACTTTTGAGGTCGTCAAAAAGTTGGTACCTGAGAGCATGTGCAGGCCCGCGCCATTAGGGGTAGGCATCTTTATCCGGATATTTGTCTTGGATATCTCTGGGGGGGGGGAGGCCGCGCGCACTGCCTCGGCCGGGGGTTGGAGTGGAGGGGGCGGGAGACTGTGGCATCTCCTTTGTTCTGAGTTCGCTCGAGGTTCCCTCTCTTGCTTCCCATGTGGTCTTTCCATGGACTATGTTGAGTACTCTATTGACAAAGTTTCGCTATCTACTAAGTGATGTTTCGTATATCTAGACCTCTCGCCGCCTTCGAGAGGTCATCCGATATTTCTAGGTTGAAATCTTTATCCACCCCGTAAAGAGGGCTTAGCATCTTTCGTAGGTGTTTGTTACTCGGGGCGTGTAGCCCAATCTTCTCTCGTTGTTGTTTTAGTCTCTGAAAGAAACCTACCTTCGCCGTTACTAATAGGTGATATCTCGTTAGAATTGCTCTTAAAATCGCCTTAACGGACCTACCGGGGAGTTAATTCCGAATCGAAAGCTTTGATTGTACGAAGCAGATCATCACGACTCATATCGATGATTGTTTTCGCTGTGAATTTATTGCTCAAGAGAGTGTGTATCATATAAACCAGTGTGAATGATTTATCAGCCTCGCAAATGGCATGTAAGGTGTCTTTAATGTTCGTATTGTGCTTGAAATCGAATGAACTGAATAAGGACTTACATTCGAAAGTGTACGTCCACAAATTTGGGTTCGACTCAAACTCAAGCAGCCTCCTCAGGGAGTTGTTGCTCCCCCCCGGGTTGACCCCAACCGGCGGCGGCGGACTGATGCTGTCCAATGCTTCCGCCATAACCTGCATGGCAGATTTAGAAGTGGCATATGGCGGAAAGAGAGGTAAGATGAATTTTTTAAAGTTATCGTCCATCTTTCTTATGATCCATTGCAATCGCTTGCGTACTACATCATCAGCCGCCATTCCATTTATAGACATGGTTGAGCATTGTGAGGTGGGTGCCTTTGCTTAAATACTAGACGATTTTTTTGGTACCGGCGCATCGCGTATTTGGAAACGAGGGGTACCAAATGAAGGCAAACGACCTGAGTATGAGCTGTACACAAACTTCGTTAATAAACTTCCAAAAGACAACTATGGCCGGTTCATAAGGGCATACATATCATTCAAACGTTATGTCAATTACGATGAGCTCAACCGAATTGCACAAAATGCGGGGTTAGTACACCAAATGGATAACATTGTTAATCCAAATGAACATGATTTGAATTCGATTCTGTTAGATGATAATATCAAGAAAGATGTACGGACATTGGTGGAAAGGGTGTTGTCAGTCTCGCGTAATAATGAACAAAAGATGCGAGACCCCCCACGCTAGAAGGTCACGTTGACGACCAGAAGCCAGAAGCGTTCAGTTATCCCCATCCCTTTCGTTGAGGCGAGAAGCGTTCAATCACCACTAGCTAACGTCAGGCCGCATCAATACACTAGCTAACGTCACACTGAGGTTGGTCAATCCGATGCTGTCCAAAATATAAAATATAATGAGCGTGTGTGAGACGTGGATCGTGATTTCAACGAGATATCGACCCTGCCCCAAATCGAAGGAATGGAGTCAGACCACGTCGGTGTTTCAACATGTGAAGTGTCAAGTTGAGTCAAGTAACCTTCAGGTGACAACAAAAGGTGTTAGCAGGGATGGGGATAATTGAATCGCTTTTGGTCTTGGGGATTCCCGGTGCCTGGCATCATCAAAGGCTCCCATCTTCAACAGCTCCCACTTCACCTTACCCTATGTGGCATGGGGGATGGTGGGAAAGGTTTGAGGTCTGCGGATCTGCTTTCTCGCGCACGCAAGCGGCTGCGGCTGCTCTCGTGGCGTCTGCGACGATTTCCTAGATGTTAAACACAGGAACAGTGTGTTTCTACGGAAGTCAAAAACAGTGTTTTTCACCGTGTTTCTAGGAGACCCCCATGTCCGGAACAGAGGGTTGCGCGCTGCGTGCGCGCGCGCGCGCGGTGAGTGAGCGTGCGAGCGAGGCCATAGCCATAGCATAATCAATCCCGCCACCCGCCACCTGATTGCCTGGCCTCCCACGTGCACCACTACACCACTAGCTACCACCACCTACCACCTACCACCTAGTTGGATGCAAGACAATCAATCATCAATCACAATCATGCTTGACAGTTACAATTACAATTACACTGCTCCCACAGGAACTACCGGTAGCTGTGAGCTGTGAGCCTACGGGAGATGGATATAAATATGTACTACCTCCGTTCCAAAACTGAAAAAATTTTCAGTTTTCTTTCACAGCTCCCCAAAACTTGAAATAAATAAACCGCAACTTCAATGGGGGGGTTGCCGGTACATGCTGGCTTAATGGGGTGAGGAGGGGGGGGCTCAGCACTCGAAACACGATTGAAATAGGCATTTTTTCAATGTGGACTGGGTTTGCAAATCGGCTGACGCGAACGATTGGCGCGAAAGCTCTTGGCCCGTGGCATTCGCGGCCGCATGGCGCATGGCGCGGCTGAAGGTGGTGGAGCCGCCGCAGCGCGGCGCTCGCACTGGGGGCGAGTATGAGTGGCAAGGCAAGGGGCGCAAGAAGAGGAGCTCAACCACCAACAGTCCTCCCGGTGGAAACCATCACGCCTTGCGCCTTGCCGCATCGTCGTGACGTTGCTTCTGACAGTAAATAGAGTGCCCGTTTTTGACACGTTGTGGGGCGCTTTAGATTTTCGTTAACATCCTCAACGAAAGCACCTTGTTAAGCCAACATGTACCCTCCCCACACCCCGGCCTTCCATCTAGTGCCTCCTCTTCTCTAGGCGCCAACTAAGTTTATACTTAGTTCGCCCATGGGGGGGCACGAGCCCCCCTCTCTCTCCACTCCTCCCCTGCCATGGGGGAGGATCCACCCACTCTCCTGGCACGCCTGATGGCCTGCCAGGAGCACACAGCCCTGCTGACCCATTCCTCTCCCTACAGGCCCGCCTGACTCGCCCGCCCTGGCCCGTCGTGGCCTGCCCATTCCTCTGACCAGCCCCTCCTCCCCCTGGGCCCCCCTGTTCAGGACCCCCCAGCCAGCTCCAGTCGACCCGCAGGGCCGCGGAGCGCCAGCGAGGGAGAGGCAGGAGGGGCCAGGGCCATGCCCCAGCCTCACCTGCCCCCTGAGCTGTGCTCCCAGGTCCTGCAGGCCATCTGGGGACCTGAGCGAGGGGCCGCAGGCGCGCGCCATGGGCCCCCGCCGCAGGGAAGAGAGGAGGAAAAGGGAAGAGGGAGGGGAGGGGGGAGCGGCAGCTCTCCCCTCCGGCAGTAACGTGTCTTCTCGCCCCGTTTGGGTAAGAGAAGACGGGGGCGCCAGAGCCAGGAGGGAAGGGCCGCGGCTCGCCGTGGCCACTCGCACTAGCGAGGGAGATTAGCGCTTCTGGGCCCCTATCTCACGAGTGCCCCCCCCCCCCGCGTTGCTTTTACCCGAAAGGGGTTTTCCCCCAGCGTGGACTCGAGGAGAGGACGCGCTGGGGTGCGCGGGGTCGGTGCGTGCACTGGGGGGAGGACAAATATCGAGGGGAGGGGGCAGTGCCCCCACCCCCCGGTATCACTCGGACACCTGGCTCGTCAGGCATGGCGGGATTCCGGGACGGAAAAGTTGTGTCCAATTAGCTAGTGGGGTTGGCTAGGATATAACATTGATTATTTTATTTTTTTTATATATTATCTTCTCTAGGCGCCGCCCTCGCTTCCCAAAGGCTCTCTCACATCTCAGTTTTGGAACGGAGGTAGTATGTATAATACACTATATATGTATATGACCCGATGACCCGCTGTTTTCGGTACTGTGTTTCACCGTGTTTCCAAAAAAGCCAAAAACAGCTGTTTTTGGTGTGTTTCTAGACCTGACCCACCGTGTTTAACATCTAGGGACGATTTGCGCGCGTTCTTCGGTGAGGCCAAATCGCGGGCCTGGATAGTGTGCCGGCCCCAGTCAGGTAAGGGCTAGCTGGGAGGCTGTCTGTAGGCCATGGGAGGCTGGGGGAAGGGAGTGTCTTGTCCACGAGGCGCGCTTGTCCACGATGCACCAGCCTCTACATAGAGATAGAGAGAGTAGGAGTAGGGAGTACGTAGAGAGTAGGAGCAGGAGCACCGCTGTCGCTGTGGCAGGATCTAAAAGTAGACTCCACCCCCCGCAGAGCGTTGTTTTGTTGTCTTGCGGCCCCCCCCGCCCCCCCCCCCCTCTCTCCCCCTTCCCCTTCTCCCCCCCCCCGCCCCCCCCCCCCCTCCCCCCCTCTCTCCTCTCTCTCTCCTCTCTCCTCTCTCTCTCTCTCTCTCTCCTCTCCTCTCTCTCTCTCCTCTCTCTCTCTCTCTCTCTCTCTCTCTCTCTCTCTAACTCTCTCTCTCTCTCTCTCCTCTCTCTCTCTCTCTCTCTCTCTCTCTCTCTCTCTCTCTCTCTCTCTCTCTCTCTCCTCTCTCTCTTCTCTCTCTCTCTCTCTCTCTCTCTCTCTCTCTCTCTCTCTCTCTCTCTCTCTCTCTCTCTCTAACTCTCTCTTCTCTCTCTCTCTCTCTCTCTCTCTCTCTCTCTCTCTCTCTCTCTCTCTCTCTCTCTCTCTTCTCTCTCTCTTCTCTCTCTCTCTCTCTCTCTCTCTCTCTCTCTCTCTCTCTCTCTCTCTCTCTCTCTCTCTCTCTCTCTCTCTCTCTCTCTCTCTCTCTCTTCTCTCTCTCTCTCTCTCTCTCTCTCTCTCTCTCTCTCGCTCTCTCTCTCTCTCTCTCTCTCTCTCTCTCTCTCTCTCTCTCTCTCTCTCTCTCTCTCTCTCTCTCCTCTCCGCGTGTGGTACAGGCATGCGCCGGCTGCCGTGCCCGCCTGAGCTCCTCGGGTGTCTCATTCATACAACAAGGGCTCACAATTCACGGACTGGCCGCTCTCCCACGAGAAGTTCTGGGGTGAGCGAGAGACCTTTTTTCACCAGCAGCGGCAGCACCCGGACGAGTTATTCGAATTTACTCGTTTTTTATCATGTAAACTGCAGCCGCCCCTTCCCTCCTACCTCACCCAGTCATTCTCTCGTCTTCGTCAAAAACAGCTGGCCGCTTCGCGCTCACTCCTCTTGCGCCATCTCTCACCATATTTCGCCTCATAATTCACGTACCCCAATCCCCTTCTCTCGGCGGCCCTCCCTCTTTCTCTGATGGCGGACGCCTCTCCTCTCCTTTCTCTCCGGTTCTGCCTGCTCTGCCCAGCGGAGTCAGAGCGCGTGGTGGAGCCCGCCGAGGCGTACACTGACGAGGCCCTCCGCACCGCTCTCCACACCGCCCTTCCTCCCGGCGCCGCCCTCGTGGGCCTTTCCCACTCTCTCTCTCTCTCCTCTCCCTCGTCCCTCTCCTCTCCTCTCTCTCTCCAGCGAGAAGCAGAGGCTCCACACGCGGAGAAGGAGGCGGAAGAAGCGAAGCAGGTGCGACTTTTGCCGGGCCCGCTGCCCGCAAGCACGCCTGCTTCTCCTGTCTCTCCCCACTGCCTGAAGCACACACCCCAGCACCACGGCACCTCTTCGACACAAACTGACAGGTGCTCTCCTCCTCCCTTCTCTGCGCAGTCACGCGGCGCTAAGACGTCCGCCTCCACCTCCAACCCTTCCGCTGTGAACCCGCCGCCCTCGATCGTCCTCTCGCTCTCTCTACCCTCCGTTGGAGCGCTTGCCGCGCTGCGCTCGAGTGTGCTCGGCGGCGAGTTTGATGTGGCGTTGACGAACGCGCTGCGCTTGCAGCCCCGCGCGACGCCGCTGATCCCGCGACTTGGCCAGACTGTGCGGATCCATTCACTACGGCGCAAGCCGACGCTCAATGGTGCCGTCGGCGTGGTGACTGCGCTAGGCGGCGAGCGTCACACTGTGCAGCTGTCAGGCGGCGAGGAGTTCTTGGTGATGCCCGCCAACCTGGGCTGGCCACACCTCGAGGCGCGCGCTGACCGGAGCGAGAGTGCGCGCCAATTTGAGGCGGGTGCGCTCGCGCTCGACGTACTCACACCGCACCAGCAGGTTGCGCTCGATCAGCTCGAGGCTGCACGCACGCCACATTTGCACTTGCGCGCTCCCGCTGGTGCGGGCAAGACATTCGTGGCACTCCACCGCGCGCTCGCTGCATTGCAGCCTTCAGACGCGTCGGCGAGTGCGGCCGCGCGCGTTCTCTTCGTTGCGCGCAATGAGGCGCTCGCGCTGTTCGCGGCGGGTTGGCTTGTGCGACGCGCGCGCGGTGGCTGGCGCGGCCGGCGCGAAGTGCTCTCGCGCCTGCATGTGATGCACGAGCCACTTGGCCTTGGCCCGCGTTCTCTGCTTCTGCGCCACCAACGGATCGTACCGGTTGGGCCGGTCGCCGAGGAGAGCGAGCCGGCGACCGGCACCGGCGCGTACGACCTGGTCGTCGTCGATGAGGCACATCACCTCTACAACAGCCCCGCAGCGCGCGTGGCCATCGAGCGACACGTTTCGGAGACGTCACGACGCTTGCTACTCTCCGACATTTCTCAGACTGTGTCACGCGTTGTGCCCTACCCTGACCAGCTGGCCGAGGTCACCCTGAGCGAGGTGGTCCGCTGCTCAAGCCGCATCGTTGCTGGAGCAATGGCGTTTCAACTAGGTGGCGAGGCGAAGCTCCTCACCAAGTGCCACCACGAGATCACCGGCCCGCCGCTACGCTCCTTCCTCTTTGACATCGGCGCCGACCCCGCCACTAGCGCATTGACCGAAGTAGACGACGAGGAGCGCAAGTTCCGGGTGTACAGTCGGCATGTGCTGCGCGCTCTTGAGCATGCGGCCACCATGTTCTCAGGTCTGTCGCTCCACAACCGCGTCGCCCTCGTCGTGCCCACAGACGAGTTCCGATGCGCCCTCGCGGACCGGCTGGCGCCCGAGGTGATGCGCAGGTGGGGGCTTGGGCTGGTGTTGGCCAAGTCTGCATGCTGTGAACTCGGAGAGACGAGAGGTCAGGAGGAGGACGCGCTCGAGCCGGACGACGTGGAGATCGACCGCGCCAGCCAGGAGAGTGGTGCGGGTGCCGAGCCGCTCGAGCCGCCAGGCCATGGTTGGATCATCTTGGATTCGATCAGCGCCATGGACGGACTCGAGCGGCTCATTGTGGTCGCTGTTGGTCTCGACTCGCCCATTGAGTCCGTTGCTACAACGAGGACGGCCAAGACTGATGAGTGCGCGAGTGCGGAGCTCGTGGCTGCCGGTGGCGCATTGAGAGGTGCGAGCCCGGACAGCATTGACACTGAGGCAAGCGCCGACCTCAGGCTGCTCGAGACGCGCTCGATGCTATACCGAGCGCTCACGCGTGCACAGCTACTGGCGATGGTCGTGAACGAGTGCATCGAGGGCGGCTGGCTCGAGTTTCTTGTACACGTGCGGATGCGTGAGGACGAAAGTTTCGACGCGTCCGCCGCTCTGGCCCGAACGGAGACTGCCGCCGTCGAGACAACAATACGAGCGCAGATCTGTGACGCCATTGCGTCGCACGCTGTGGCCTTGGGCGCACGGCCGCCGGGCGAGTCGGCGACAGAGTGGCTTGCGACGGAGGCGGCTGTGCTGCAAGAGGGTGGCACTGCGCCCGAGGAGGCTGTGAAGGCCGTTGTGCGGGGCTGGAAGAGCGCCGCCGAGCAGGCGCACGCAGCCCTGCTCACAGCACGGTCGGCGCTTGCGTCGCCCTTTGGGATTGAGCCCACGGACGAAGAACTTGACGCGCTGTGCGACGCTGCCGCACTCGCGCTTGCCAAAGGAGACTCACCGTACGCTGATCTGATAGCGCGCGATGCGCTCCGCCGTTGGCTTGGTGCGAGGGAGGCTTTGTGTGTCGATGGGGCTCTGCGGCGGGCTGCGGTTGCGAACAAGGAGTTCATGCGCGCTATCCGCTCGCCGGATGCGGACACCCCTCTGCTAAGTGGCGACTCCTCTACCGCTACCTTGCGCACTGAGGGAGAGGCCGCTGTGGATACGAGGCCGTGTGGGCCCACTCTCCCTCTTGGCGCGCTCCGCAAGCTGGTAAGGGAGTCATTTGGCGATCAGGACGGCACCGGCGAGGGCGTTGGCCGCCACACGCCCGTAGACAGCTGCGTGCCATCCTCGCTGGCTGCCGCAGCGGAGAGCGCTGTCCAGGCGTGGCTGGTCGCCGAGAAGGCGGCGGTCAGAGGGTTACGCGTGTTGCTGAGGACGCCAGAGAGCGGGGAGCAAGAGCTCTTGGAAAAGGCGCGCCGGACGTTGCGCGAGTGTTTGAATGTGGTAGTCGAGGATGTGCTCAACGGCAAGAGTGTCGAGGCTGTGGCCCGCCCGCGCTTCAGGGAGTGGCTGCAAATGCGACAGGCGGAGTACGCGCAGGCAGCCATCCGGCAGGTGTGCGCTGGCGAGGGGCAGATAGAGGCGTTCGGGGGCGACGAGGCGATGGCGGCGATGGTGGCAGAGGTCGTTGCGGAGCATGCGCAGGAGTTTGACTGGGCGGGATTCCTTCTGCGCGACCATCAGGAGCCTACTACTCTACCGTTTGAGGGTAGTGCTCGCACGGTGGTGGACTATTGGTCGAAAGCGCACGACGAGGTGGCAGCGGTGCTCGTACGCGAGTCGGCACGCCTGCAACAGGAGATGCCGAGCGTCGCAAGCCTACTCCCGGGGCTGATGACGACAATGCACTCTCAGAATTTGTCATTGGCAGAGGCGATCGAGGCGGTGCTCGAGGAGTGGAGGGCATGTGAGGTGGCTGCGCGGCAGCGAGATGCGTTGATCGCTTCGGCGATCGAGGAGGCCGCGCGGCCGCTCCAGCTTCAGCTGCACCGCGCCGCTGAGCGCAAGCTGCATGGGTTGGTGCTCGCGGCCGTCGAGCGGGGCGAGGATATGCACGCCGCCGTGGACGCCGTCCTTGAGGACTACTCGTCGCGCCTGATGCGGCAGCGCGTGCAGCAAACTGTCTGGGACCCAACAGGCAATGAGGCGTGCTCGTCGGCCGGCGTGCCTGTGTTCATGCCCTTCCGACGTGGCGGCGACGCTGCGCTTGACCACGACGTGCTGCAACACGTCTTTTCGCTACTGCCCTTCTCAATGCTGCGCACCCTCGCCCTGGTGTGCAAACGGTGGCGCGCGGTGGCGACGGACCCCTCGTGGAAGCCTGACGTGCTCGTGTACGCATGGGGGGCGGAGGAGTGCTCCGGCCTCTTGTCCAAGGCGACGAAGCCGACGCTCCTTCCCTTTTCGATCGACCATGAAGTACGCTCGATCACGTGCGCCGATAACGCGACGCTAGCACTCTGCCTCGACGGCACCGTCTACCACTGGGGAGTTTCGTGGGCGCCGGGTGTGCCGTCTGTTATGTCGCCCATGCGCGTGCCCGAGCTCAAAAACGTGGTGGCGCTCGCGGCCACCCCTCCCGGGTACTACCATAACCGGCGCTACAGCCACGGCTTCTCGGCAGCCGCCATCACGCGTGCGGGCGCGCTGTATACATGGGGTGTGAACACTGCAGGGCAGCTTTTGCACCGTGGTAACCACGTGCCGCGACCGAGGCGGGTCGCGCGCTTCCCCGGCGTCGCCGCGGTGAACGACGCTGGCGCACTGCGAGTGACCCACGTCGCGGTGGGCCTCAAGTTCCTCGCCCTCGCCACGAGGCCATCGGCACAGCCAATGGGCAATGACAAGTACCTCACGCGCTCCGCCGCTGGCGCGCCCGCCGGCGATTCGCTAGTGCATATGTGTGGCGTGTTTTGCTCGCTGGAGAACGAGCAGTGCGAGCTGCGCGAGTGCGAGCAGCTGCGCGGCATGTCGCTGCGCTCGCTCTGCGCGGGCGCGTTCCACGTGAGCGCGTTGAGCACTTCGGGCGAGGTACTCACTTGGGGGCACACGGTGGGGGAAGACATGTCCAACGGCAACCTGCTCGGTCACGGAGTGCCCGATCGGGAGCTCATGCCACCGATGCGTGTGGAAGCGCTCGCCTCAAACCCCATCGCTGAGCTGCGCTCGTCAACGTACTGCACAATGGCGATCACGATTGACGGCCGCGTCTTCACATGGGGCGACGCGGACGGGGACGCGCTCGGGCACTCGGAGCGAGAGTGCCACCGGCCGAAATGGCTGAACGAGCCGCCACTTCGCGGCCAAGTCGTGTTGCACGGGGCCCTCGCGTACACAAACGCCGCCGTGGCGACCGAGGATGGCCGGGTCTTCCATTGGGGAGGCAATGCTTGGGAGGCCGGCGTGGCCGGCGGGCGAAACACGCGCGGACCGAGCGAGCTCGTCTGGGAAGGAGCGCCGCCGTGTTACACGTGCAGTTCCATCGAGCTAGCGTGGCGCCACGGATATGTCGTCTTGCGGAAGCGCCCCGCGTAGTATTTACCCAGCGTGCCGGGCGAGATCTCACGTGAGATGTTTGAGTTTTGAGTTGCTCCTCGCTCCTCGTTTCTCATGATCTAGTGGGGGTTTCGGTTGCAAGAGGGGTGCGATGAATGATGTGTGTTTTGGGCCCGTTACGGAAAATGTTGGAGTGCAGATTCTCGTTCCGTTTTTGATTTCTCTAGTTGCTCCTGTCGTCATAGCGCACTCTGGGCCTCCCTGAGTCCCGAGTCCCAAGTTTGAGCCCTTCGAGTCTACGAGTCCCTCCCTAGCACACGCGGGCCGAGCCGCTTTCGCCGTCGCATCCCTCGCGCCTTCCTTCTCTCCATCCCTCGCATGCCCCTCGCCCGTCAATTTCACATGCCCGCTCTTTGTTCTCCTTGTTCCCCCGGTGAGCCCTTCCCGGTCTCCCCGGAGGAATCGCGTACCGCGCTAGCCGCCGATGCGAGCCGTGCTCAAAAGGCGATGAGAGTGGCTTTCTTGCTTTTGCTCCGGCACACCCGGAGGGCGGAGGGCGGAGAGCACACCGAGGAGCCTCCCCATAGTATACTAAGTATAAACCTAGTTGAAGTGAACCAAGTATAATCTTAGTTCGTAGTCATTCATCTCTAGCTGGGAGCCCCGCAAGCGGACCCTCTCGAATCACGTAAAAACTAAGCATGCACCAAAGCAATCCTCAATCAATGGCACGCCATACGCATGCACGGACCTTCCGTCAATACCATCAGGAACAATCCTCGACCATAGGCACGTACGGCTGCGATTGCCAGCGAGCGCGGATACTCCGCGGCTCATCCGAGCAGACCGTACGGCTGCCGCGAGAGTCGCCGCACGGGGTGGTGATGGTGACGCCGTGCGAGCCATCACTATGCGCCTTCCAACGCCCGGAGCCGTGCACGCAACTCATCGATGGCCATTTGCTGCTCTCTGATTACGACGGCGTTATGCTGGATGATGACGTCCAGGGCTGGATCTGGAGGCCGGTCGGGGTCTACGTCCTCCTCGTCGGATACCGTTCCCCCGAGGTGTTGCTGCGCGAGCTCCAACGTGCGCTGCGCAGCAGAGAGGTAAGGATCTGCCGCCTCGCTCGAGCTGCTGGCCTCGGCGGCAGGCGCGCAAGCCGCACCTCCACCGCCCGCCAATCCCTTGCCTGCAGCTACAAGCGGCCTCTCTTCCTTTGGCTCCTCCTCCTCGTACTCCTCGGTGTCGCCCTCCGGCACGCCTCCCACCACGATGCGCAGGCAGTGCGGCCCGTGGTTGCCTGGATCCCTCTCGCACTTGCGGCAGCAGAAGGCGGGCACAAGGCCGCTCACCGCGTACTCGCAGCCGGCGCATTGTGTGAGACGGCGTTCGCACTGCGGTCCATGCTCGCCCGGCTGGCGCGCGCACAGCCGGCAGCAGTGTGCGGCTGAGAGGCCGGTGCACAGATAGGCACAGACCGCTGAAGCGCACGGCAGCGCAGCGCTCCGCTCGGCAGCCAGCTGCAGCCGCGACTCGGAGAGGAAGGCAAGCGCCGCGCGGGTCGGATCGGAAGCCATCTCTCCTCCCCTCCGCCCCTCCCTCCCTCCCCCCCCCCCCCCCCCCCTCCTATCTGGCTCCCTCGCTTCCCGCGCTTTCGACGCCGAACCCGACGAGCGGGACGAGAAGAGCCACCACCCCTCTCGTTCATACTCTATTCACACACACCACCCCTCATTCATACTCTATTCACACACCCCACCCCTCTCATTCATACTCTATTCACTATGTACTCGCACACACACCACCCCTCTCGTTCATACTCTATTCACACACACCAAGATCTCTTGGCCTTCTGCGAATTCATAGAGTACTCCGACCCGCGGGAGAGGACTGCCTGTCCTCTCTCTCATCGATCGCTCGGCGCACCCTCTCTCCCTCTCTCCACGTCCCCTCTCTCTCTCTTTATGGTACGAGTACGGTTTTTACCCTTCCTCCTCTTTCTCCCACGTGGTAGCTCTCTCCACGTCCCCTCTCTCTCTCTTTATGGTACGAGCACTTCAGTTTACCCTTCCTGCTCTCTCTCCCACGTGGTAGGGTTCTCGAATCATTAGACTCACAGCACTACAAGACTTCTGAAGGAGTACGGCCACAGTAGTAGTAGAGGAATACTCTCCTCCGTCTCCCTTTATGGTGAGAGTCCTCGAGTACTCTTCCTCCTCTCTCTCTCTCTCTCTCTCTCTCTCTTCTCTCTCTCTCTCTCTCTCTCTCTCTCTTCTCTCTCTCTCTCTCTCTTCTCTCTCTCTCTCTCTCTCTCTCTCTCTCTCTCTCTCTCTCTCTCTCTCTCTCCTCTCTCTCTCTCTCTCTCTCTCTCTCTCTCTCTCTCTCTCTCTCTCTCTCTCTCTCTCTCTCTCTCTCTCTTCTCTCTCTCTCTCTCTCTCTTCTCTCTCTCTCTCTCTCTCTCTCTCTCTCTCTCTCTCTTCTCTCTCTCTCTCTCTCTCTCTCTCTCTCTCTCTCTCTCTCTCTCTCTCTCTCTCTCTCTCTCTCTCTCTCTCTCTCTCTCTCTCTCTCTCTCTCTCTCTCTCCTCTCTCTCTCTCTCTCTCTCTCTCTCTCTCTCTCTCTCTCTCTCTCTCTCTCTCTCTCTCTCTCTCTCTCTCTCTCTCTCTCTCTCTCTCTCTCTCTCTCTCTCTCTCCTCTCCTCTCTCTCTCTCTCTCTCTCTCCTCTCTCTCTCTCCTCTCTCCTCTCTCTCTCCTCTCTCTCCTCCTCTCTCTCCCCTCTTCTTCTCTCTCTCTCTCTCTGCGCGCGCAGCGGACGATGGCGTCCCCCTCGCCGTCCCCCTCGCCGTCCCCCTCCACCTCCCTCCTTCCTCGCTCCCATTCCACCCGCGGCACCGCGCGTCTGCGGCGGGCGATCGTGCTCACCCTCGCTACCCGCCGCCTCGGCCCGCCCCCCCCGCCTCGCCCTTCCCTCGCCCTCGCCAAGGCCCACGTGCGCTGGCTCCTCCCCAAGGCTTCACCTTCCTCTCCTCTCCTCCTCTCGCTCTGCGCTCGCGAGGCGGACTTCTCGGCGCACGTCGGCGTCGGTGTCGCGACCTACATGCAGTTCGTACGACGTACTGCAGCCATGTTTGCGATCGCAAGCCTGCTCGCGCTCCCACAGTTTGGCGCCAACGCCGCTGGAGGGGGCCTAGGCCTCGCATTGCCTTGGGAAGCGGAGGGACGGTGCGCCGAGGCGTACGCGGAGGCGGCGGCGAAGGGTCTGCTCACACAGATACTTGCCCACGTCACTGGTCTTCTTGGCTGGCTGCTCTACGCCACAATGCTAGGCAATGCAGATCTAGGCGGCAAGCCGGCCGCATGGCCAAATGAGCGTGCCCTGGAGTCCGCCGGCGGCCCCACCGACGCACCGCACGCGCTGTTGTGGGCGGCGCGAGCAACTGGCGGCAGGTGGGTCGGCGCCGCGCATCTGTGGAGCGAGCTTGTGCTGGCGTCCTTCTTCTGCGTCTACACGCTCTACATATTCCGGCGCCATCGGCGCGCGCTGGCCAAGATTGAGTCGGCGACTGCTAGGCGGGCTTCGGACTTCGCGGTGCACGTGAGCGGCTTGCCCGAGGCGGGCGTCGCACCGGCGGCGATTCGGGCTCACTTCCGCTTCTTTGGCGAGGTGGCGTCTGTCGCGATTTCACGCGACTCGCGCCGGTTGGTGGGCATGCTGCTGCGGATGCGCCGGCTGCGCGGTGAGTGGCGCTACCTGCATGATGAGTACGCGAGGGCCGAGGCGGTGCTGCGCCCTGCGGCGCATGGCCGCGCGCCTGCCAACCTACTCCGCATGATGGGGGTCGCCGCCGCGCGCCAGCAGCAGCGTGACCTCCTCGGGCGGATGGAGGTGACGCTGCGCGAGCTGCTCGAGTGCGGCGAGCGGTTGCGCGTGATGGCCGCCGCGCCCTCACCATGTACTGGCCACGCATTCGTCATCTTCCGACATGCGGCGGCCGCCGCCAAGTGCGCGCGTCATTTCGATGCCATCCGCCGCCACTCATCCGAGCGTGGGCTCGGCGGCATCGGCGTCGACTTCCGCATGATGTACTGGAACGACACGTACAAGCTGGAGGTGTGCCGTGCGCCTGAGCCATCAGACATCATTTGGGAGTCGCTACCGACGTCGCCTGCCGTCGCCTTTGGCCGACGGCTGCGCACCACGCTCGTTCTCTTCCTCGTATCTTGCGTCTCGACAACTCTCATCGTCCTCGCCAACCAATTCGCCACGCTACACTCGGTGGGCGTGCTTACGACGCTTTGGACAACGCCGCTCATCATCGTCTCCAACGTTGTCATCTTCGCGCTCACCCCTGCCCTCTCCATTGGCTTCGATTCACACCACCACCGCTCGTCCCAGCACGTGCACATGCTGCTAAAGATGGTGTTCTTCCAGTGCTTCAACACTATCGTCTCGTGCTCGAGCTTCTTCTACGTGCGGTGGCCCGCTCCCGCCGAGGGGGACTTGGGGCACTGCCCACTCCCGGCTATTGCACAGCTTCCTCCTGGCACCTCCTGCGCGCCTGGGACAGGCTGGTCCATCGGCAAGCCTTCCCTCACCTGTGTCCGCCACTGGTACTTTTCCGGCTCGATCGCGCTGCTTAATGCCCTCGTGGGAGATCTATTTGCCATCTTGCTGCTCATCGAATTTGTGATGCACGGCGGCCCCGACAAGATCTTTGCTCGGCACGTCGTCGCACGGCGCGCCCGAACACAGGCGGAGATGAACCAAGCCTATGCGATCGATGCAGACATGTACTTACCCTTCAGGTGCGGTGCTTGGCCGTCATGTCGATGCGCCTCAAGTGCTATGGCTGGCGGCCGCACTTTACGGTGGGTGCGCCTCGTGCAACTGTCGGCCCTCCTGATGGCCCTCTCATAGGTACAACTTGGTGCTCAAGGTCACGTTGCTCGCCATCGCCTTCTGCCCAGCCATCCCCCTCCTCCTCCCTTTCGCCTGCTTCTTCCTCGCCCTCTCGTACGCGATCGACCGGTACAATTTGCTTCGTGTCCTGAAGCCGCCGCCGCAGACCTCCGATCGGGCCGTAACAACGGCGGTCCTCTACATCCTGCCCATTGCCTGCTGCGCGCATGTCTTCTACGCGCTCTTCTTCTTCTCCAAGCAGGTGATGAGGGGCCCAACCCGCCGTCCCAATCGCCTTGCCGACGTGTGCACACTTAAGCACCCGGCAACTGCCGTGGCACTGCTGAGAGCCCGCGTACGACACGTTCTTGCATGACCTCGGCCGGCGACATACGACGTGTGCCCTAGCTTTCATTCATGTTGCAGCCAAGGTGCCTTCTGATTGTGTTCACGCGGCCTGCTTCTCGTAGGCGGGCGCCGACCCAGCCTCCCTGTACTACCTCGCCATCGCCGGCTGTGGCGCCCTCATCCTATTCCGTATATCTATTGCCCTAAGAGCCAACGTAGACTACAATCCAGAACCGCTGGTTGAGGATGCTACGCCGGCGACTTCAGCTGCTGGCGTTGGACGTCGAGCTGGCGGGCTACTGTCGCGCCACCATTTGCCACGTGTTATTGCCCGCTCACGGCGGCAGCGGCACGCTCGACTTGTGCGTACAGATGGTGCCGAGGTTGGCGACCCCGATGCTTCGGGGTGCGAGCGAGGTGATGGCGCAATGCAGTTGTACCTCCCGCCGCTTACATCGACGCTGCTCGGCACAGCGTGGCTTGATCACCAAGGACACGTACATGAGGGCGGATCGAGCATGGTCGCGGATTTCGTACCAATGCAGGAGCAAAGAGCTTGTCCAGAGACTCCGCAGCCAGCGCGCGCCACCACACCTGCCACTATGGCAGTCGCCGACGAGTCACCGGCGGAACTGCGTATCTGTATTGGGACGCCGCGGCGTGCGCTCACAACGACGGCATCAGCGGCGCCCTCAAGCTCACATATATCCCCGCACGCTAGAGCGAGCACCTCCGCTGGTAGTCGCCTACAAACCCCTCGCACGCCGCCAACTTTCTTCGGAGGCGAAAACACTGAGAGTGGAACGACGGAAATCTCACGGCACGATGCTCGATGAGATGAGCAAAGTAGTTTGGAACTAGTGTCGCGTGAGTTCCGTTGCATGCCCCCCGGAGATATTCGCGCACCACCACTGCGGTGGCGTCTTCGAGTCGAGTAGTTGTCTAGGCGAACAACCCAACGCCCAACACAACGTGGGTCATGAGCGGAATGTGGCATGTGTCGGACATATTCATGAATCATGTGACGAAGAAGTGTTACACCGATTAGCATTGCGTGGGGCTCTGCACTTGCTGCACGCAGCTTGCGGTTTTGTCTGCTCTCTCGACCGTGTTATCATGAGGTGACGTAGAGATTTAGAATCTAATGGTTCATGCGCGTTTTGGTGAGCTGTACGTGTGTAAGGTTGCGTTCCGTCGAAAGTGGACCATCGAGTAGTGCATAGTGCATAGTTGATAGTTGAAATTTAGCAAAATCTTAAAGCAAAATAACCCGCTACTAGCACGGTGTGTCAAAAGTCCAATGGGCTCCACGGACGGATGGCTGATTTCAACAACGAGTTTTCGGCGTGCGGCCTGCCCGATTGGCGTGAGCTGTCCGGATGGCCCACGTAGAATTTGATGTCTTGCGGGCCCCGCCCATCCGCGGATGGATCGTCGAGAAAACGGCGCACAGCGCGCTTCCGGCATCGGCTTTCGAAGTTGGGCTCTGCGGGCCTCCCTTGTGAGGACGACGTCATACGTCCAATGGGCTCCACGGATGGCTGCTTTCGACGAGATTTATTCGGCGTACATACGCATATGCACCCCTACGAATCTCCCCCGTCGCAAACCCCCGGCTCCGGCTCCCATCATAACTAACTCCCCACAAGCTGCAATGAGGGAAAACCCATTGAGGCGGACCGACCTACGTCGGGCGACTCTCCGGGAGAAGCAGGGGGGGGGGGGGCTCTCGTCATGAAAAGAAACGGCCCTTGCAGCTCTCGCCGTGAGCTATCTATCCTCAAGAGAACTAAAAGATTGCGCCTCGAGATACCTGCCACAAGCCACAAGGGTTCCCGTAGGCTATCGTAGGATCGTAGGCGCCTTGAGCCTCTCCCTCCTCATCTCCCTCCTGTCGCCAGCCGCTTCTCTCCGCCCGTTTGCTAACGCAAACGAGCAAACGAGACCCGTTACTTACCGCACTCCTCACTCCTCGGGGGGGGGGGGGTTTGCAAACCCCCCACCTCCCCCACCCCCTCTCTCCGTTCTGCCCTCCACCTCTACCTCTATCCTTGCGGCGCGTCGCCATGCGGCGCGCCACGGCCTGCTCTCAGACGCCCTTTGGGGGCACCCAGAGGGCCAGCCAGGGCAGCTCAGGGGGCAGTGGAGGCTGGGGCTCAGCCCCTGGCCCCCCCCTGCCTCTGCCTCTCGCACGCTTGCCTCTCTGGTCTCTGGCCATGGGAGCCGCGAGCCGCCCGAAGTCCTCTGTCTGCCTGGCGACTAAGGCGTGGAACTAGATAGCCAGATATCTAGATATCTAGTTATCTACCCCCGATTTTCACTATCTATATCTAGTTAGATAGAGCCGGGGACTATCTATATCTAGCTAGATGGCAATCGCCAATATCTAGATATCTAGTGAATAGCGGGCCTCGTTAGCTGCTTACAGTCGAGCGCGGACAGGCTGACAGCTCACAGCAAGCACCGGCGGCCAGCGGACTGTGAGACGATCACGATCACACAAGGGCACCTCACAATCTTACTCACACAATCAATCACAGTTGACTGCGGCCAAAAGCGCATGCTCCAGTGTTTCATCACTCTGAGATGCTTTCACGTCATCATGAAGCTTGCCTGCTTTCGAGAACATGCGTTCCACTCCCGCTGAGCTGGCAGGGCGACCCAAGAATTGCCTCGCCATTTTTGCCAAGGTGGGAAGGCCTGCGGGCCGCCCACACGACGGATCGGGCGGCAGGCAATGATCGCGCAGTCGCCACCACTGCAGCACATCCAAGTCCATGTTCATTTCCGCAGGCAGCGCCTCATACTTGTCCAAGTCGTCCAACACACGTTCTTCTCCCGCCTGGCTGTCACGCGGCATCCAATCCACAATTGACGTGAAGATATTCGTGGGAGCCAATGGAGCGGAGAATATGGAGCTAGCACGCCCATCGTCGAGATTATCCTTTGCCGCCGGTGCCGGCTGCTCGGTTGAGCTATCACCACCCAGCTCAGGTGCTCAGGTGAAGAAGGGGGAGATGGGTGCGTTGGCTTCCAATTCATTTGCCATTCCATTTGGAGAGAACGTCTGGCTATGTCGCCGCAATCGTCGAGGTCCGTGTTCTGCAACCCCGGAAACTTGTAGTCCTTGAAGCGTGGATCGAGAAGAGTGGCAATGTCGAGCTGGCTTCGCTGAGTGTCGGGCATGTTGTTCAGCCACCTCTCCACAAGGTCCTTGTGGAGTGCAGCGCGTGCGTGACGTACCCTTTGATCGACCATCAGCTCCGATATCCAAGCTGTCGCAGGGGACTTCCATGGTAGGAATAGCGGTCCGTTGCCGGTGCCCTCGATCAAACGGTATATGCTAGGGAGCACAAGGGAGATGGTGACGTACTTTGTGCCCTCCAGCATCTTGGTGACCTGAGCCGCCGCCTTGAGCGCGGCTACGCTTTGATCGACGATCGTCCAGTCATCGAGATGCATCCTATTGCTCTTGTACGCGTCGTTCTTAAGTGCCTCGGCACCATGTTGAACATCATACATTTGCACGGCCTTTTGGTTCTCGTGAAACCAAAGCAGCATTTCGTATGAGGAGAACCATCGAGTCGCGACGTCTAGGACGGGCTTCTTCTGTGGGAGATCGAGGCTACGTTGGATGGCATGCAGATCTTGGATGCCCGATGTGGAGCGGCTGAAGTAGGCTACGATGCCCTTCGCGCGCGCAAGGACGTCTATGATGCCTGGGGCCTTTGTGTACGCTTTCACGGAGAGCTCCAGCGTATGTGCGGCGCAAAATCCACCTTGAAATCCGCTCCAACCCTTTGCCATGTTAGACGCATTGTCGGAGACTTTGCCATGTATTGCCTCGTAGACTGTGCCGTTATGACGCCATTTGATCCCATGCCGTTTAAGAGACTCGACCGTGATGGCATCAATGGCTTCGCCCGTGTGCCGATTTGCGCCAAATGGCGACGCAGAGACCAGCCACTCTTGAATTTTCCAGCCGCTGTTGATGCCGTAAATGGTGACCCCCATGAGCGAGCAGCCCTTGTGTGACCAGATGTCACCTGCAAGAGAAGGCTTCACGCCGTCCACCACCATCGCATCAAACCAACTCGATACGCGATGTTGACCCTTCGCCGACATTTGCAAAATTTTGTCCGCCACGTTTCGAGGATTAGGAGGATTCCAGCCCCCGCGTGTGAGCGTGTCAATGAAGTCGCGAAAGGGCTGGTCACGCTCTAGCAAGGTTAACGGGCGAGCGGACTTGACTAGCCACCGCGCACATGCCAAGTCGCACTCATCTTTGCGTTCTTTTGAAAATGGGTAAGCCACCAGCTTCTTTTGATTCGGATCCGTCGAGGTCACAGCTACATCCACTTTAGTGGGGTCGACAGGTCCTTTGAGCTCTAGATAGATTCTCTTGTGTTTCGCCAGATGATGATTCCAAAGCGGAGTCGGCCCGCACTTAGCCAACAGACATTGACCACATTTCTTATTGTCACCCGACGAAGAAAGCACTTCATTGCAGACGACAACATGTTCCTTTGATGGATGCGCAAGGTAGCGGCCCCATCGATTGCTGACGTCCTCTTGCCCGTGAAGGATTGTGTTACATGGCGCTGCGAAGACACACCAAGATCACCGGCGTCAATGGCAGCGTCGGCGGTGGTGTCGCCGGCAGCAGTCGTAGAGCTCGAGCTCGAGGAGGAGGACATAGCCGGCAACGGTGCAAGAGTGCTTTGTCGTTGCTTCTTTGCCTGGCGCAAGCGGATGGTCTCGTTGTACTCTGCCGTCTTCTTTCGCTCCTCCGCCTCGAACAACGCCAGATGAGGTTCCATGCCCGCGAGGTTGGCCATGGGCTCCCAGGAGTTGTGCTTCTCGTCGTATCCCTCCCATTTGATGAAGTACTCCACGCTGCCTTTAACGAGCCGACGCGCGACGATGGTCTCAACTTCATAGACGTCGCTGTCATCACCGATGGCGGCAGGCGCCGCCCTTTGCTTCTTGCGCCCAACGCACCTGGCTGGTTCTTCATCCGGCAGGCACGCAAGCATGCCCAGGAGCGTGGCCGAAGCGATGACCCGGGCGCGGGCGAAGGAGGAGAAGGATGGGTAGGTAGGGGGGCTCATCATGTCAACGACAGGCGGCGGCGAGGCCTTCCTCCTCCTCACGCCTCGAGCCAACGAGGGCAACAGGCGAGCCGACATCGGCGCGTACAAGGGGCGGGCGGGGGAAGAGGGGGAGCGGCGTGGAAGAAAGAAAGAAGAAAGATATATTTATAGTATAGTAGTCTAGATATCTAGATATCTAGATATCTACACTATCTAGGCCGAAGAATGAAGTATCTACATCTAGCTAGATGGCTGGGGCCAATATCTATATCTAGCTAGATAGACTTTTGCGCTATTCACTTGTATCTAGATAGGGGCCCTCGGGGGTAATTCCACGCCTTACTGGCGACAAGGGATGGGGGGGGAGTCAGCTCGAGGGCAGGCCCATGCTGGGCGTGGGAGTGCGAGTCGCGCCCCGCGCCCACTAGGGACTAGGGGTCTGGGCCAGAATGTTGATTGTTGATTGTTGATTGCCCAGCCCCTGCCAGAGGCCAGAGGGCAGAGGGCATGGGTTGGGGTTGATTGTTGATTGTACGGGCCCACCCCGGGGGGGTGTCCGCGATGGAGCAGAGAGTGGGGTGCGAGGCCCCCATTGACCCCCACTTGTAAAATAAGGTTGCCCAAAGGGGGGGTCTTGGTCTTGGTCCTGATGGGCTCTGGATACTGGATATGAAAATAAAATATAAATTATATTTATATATAAATAAATAAAAAATTCTTGAAGGTGAAGGTGACCTAGGCCTAGACCTAGACCTAATGGGCCCCGGATTTGTGCTTGTTGGGTGTGTAGGGAACTTTCTCCCGAAAAAAATCCTCGAATTTTCTCAACCCTGAGATGGTCATTTTCTTACCCCTAATAAAAAAACCTCTTTGACCGCCCTAGTTCTGACCAAGTGACCGAGTACGATAGCAAAGCCGAGAGTGCCTGTGGTTGTTTACAAGACTATTGCTCGCTGCTGTCTGTGGCGGGGATGGCGGCGCGCTGTCTGTGCTTGCTGCTGGGGCTGCTGGGTGGCCTACAGGCGGAGCGGCTCGAGGGAGTGCTCCACGCTGGTGCGTCGCTGCGCCCGATGTGCTCCTGACCCGACTCTCTGCATCCGGGGAGAAGCCACTCCCGCGCAGGGAGCAGACAGGCTCTCTGTCTCCCTCTCTCTCTCTCTCTCCTTCCGCGCTCTCTCTCCCCCTCCCCTCTCCCTCTGCCTCTGCCCCTGCCTCTCTCTCCCTCTCCATCTCCACCTCTCTCATCCTCACTCTCTGCCTCTCTGCCTCTCTGTCTCTCTCCCTCTCTCCCTCTCTCCCTCTCTCCCTCTCTCCCTCTCTCCCTCTCTCCCTCTCTCCCTCTCTCCCTCTCTCCCTCTCTCCCTCTCTCCCTCTCTCCTCTCTCCCTCTCCCTCTCCCTCTCCCTCCTCCTCCCTCCCTCCCTCCCTCCCTCCCTCCCTCCCTCCCTCCCTCCCTCCCTCCCTCCCTCCCTCCCTCCCTCCCTCCCTCCCTCCCTCCCTCCCTCCCTCCCTCCCTCCCTCCAGTCCTATCTTTCGTCATCTTCTCCTCCGATGTCTCATTCTGCTGCGCCTTCTTGTCCTCCCACCCACATGCCCCAACCTCTTTGTCCATCTCTCACTCTTTCCTCTGCGGCGCCTCCTTCACACGCTGCCTCTCTCTACTCCTTGCCGCCACAGAGCTCTGTGCGTAGCTTTTCTCTAGCCTCTTCTGCGGTTTCGTGCCGCAGCTGTTGCCACGAAGCCACACTCGACTTTTGTGTTGCGCACCTCACTAAGCCACGTTTCCCCCTCTCCATGTTCGCTGCCGTTGTTGTACAGAGGGTTCGCTGATGGGAATTACCGTTGTGCTCAACTCTGGCGCTTATAGTGCTGTTCCACGGCAAGACGGCTCATTCGTCTTCCATGAGGTGCGCATAATCCTGTGCCCATTGCCCATCGTCATCGTCATCCGCCTCACCAGTCCAGCTGTGCTACCTCTATGCATGCAGGTCCCAGAGGGCAACTTTTTGATGGAGGTGTACGACACGCAAAGAGCGTGGCCGATGGTCCGTGTTGAGGTGGGAAAGACAGTCCCAAATGGTGTCACCGCAGTACAAATGCACAATCGTCAAAAGCTACAAATGCCAATGCAGATTAAACCTGTGCTAGCGAAGCAAGATTTCTTTGAAAAACGGCAGGGATTTCAGTGGAGCTCACTCTTGATGAACCCCATGATGATCATGATGCTCATCACGGGAGGCATTATGTTCATTATGCCCAAGATGATGGCTAACATGGACCCGGAGGAGCTGAAGAAGATGCAGGAGATGCAGGCCGCACAGGGATCACTCAGCTTCTCTGACTTGTTAAATCCAGAGAAGCTCAAAGAGAAACAGGCTCAAGCGCAGCTTGAGGCCAAGAAGAGCAAAAAGGCCAAGTAGGCTCATAAGAATGGTTCAGTGATGGCATTTGAACGTCATGCGGGCCCCTTCTAGTCAAGCCGTAATGTCGGAAGAGCACAAGGAGCAAGGACCAACAAAGCTCCTCTTCAGGCGCCATCGGGTGGGAGTTCCAGGACGGCGTGGTCTGTTGGAGCATCGGTGATGTCATTCCAAACGTAGATGTTTTTCTCGCCTGTCTTCCTCCATGCGAGCCTGCGTGTTTGTTGACTAAACTTGCTGGTAACATGTACGCGTATACGTGTGCATGACTATGTATGATGCATGTTGCACTCAACTGTATGCTTCTGTCTCCCGTCTTCCATTAGTTGTCCGTTGGATTGAATGTCTTGCCCGTGTCGTGCGGTCGTTCGCGGCACCGCGTTTGCACAGTGCGCAGAGTGTACAAATAATACTAGTAGTAATACTAGCTACTAGCGGCGACACTAACGCACTTAGCACTTAGCCTGTTGCGGTCAAGCGAGTGGCGAGTGGGGGTGGGGAGCCTCAGAGTCCTGCCCTTTGGGTTTCCCTAAGAGAGGCTCTCTCTCACTCTCACTCTCACACACTTTCAATTCCCCCTCTCGGTATCTCCATCCACCTCCCCCACGGCGCCCCGCGCAACTTCAACGTTCGCGTTAGCGTCGCAACCGCGATCGACCTTTTTGTTTTAGACGCCGTCTACGTTTCTTTTTCTTTATCTTTGTGTTTGTATGCCCCCTCTTGCTGTAGGCTGCGCAGAGTTGAGCGCTGGGGAATCTTCTGCTTCTGCGCCCTTCCATCCTCCGGCTATCCGCCTCCGCCTACTTTGTCGCCTACATTGTCGCCTGCTTTAAGCTTTTCCCCTCGCCTGGTTTACCTCCTTGCGTGCTTGTGCTTGCGTGCCACTGAAGTTTTTAGGTTCTGTCGCACGTTTAGGTATCGTTGGTCGTTGGCCCAAGCAGTGTGCAGTGTGCAGTGTGCGCACCTAAAATTAAGTGGCTGTGAGTCACCATCTGAACCATTTCGAATAAGAAGCACATGCCGGCGAGGGGAATCACATGGGGCACCTTCCATCCAGTATCCAGTGGGAACGCCCTCCAGATGTCAGATGTTTTCGAGCCGGATTTTATTTTAATCCATCGAAAAGCGTCTTGTGTCCAAGAAGCCAAGAAGCGCCAGCCTTTACTAGTAGTAGTAGGTACAAGTAGAAAGGAAGGAAGCCCTCTCACCACGCGGAGCGAGGAACTCGCTGCCGACCGACGGCCTCCGTCGGGACCTTTCCCTCTCTCACCCTTCCCTCTCCGTCCTGCCTGTGCCCTCCTGCCTCTCCCCGCTCCTCGTCGCTATTCTCTTTCTGCAGTCACCGCCTGATGTCTCCTCCTCCGCAGCGCCACCCAGTGACAGCTGGCTGGCTCGCAGGAACCTTTGAGATTGTCTTCACCTATCCGCTCGAGTACATCAAGACCCAGCTCCAGCTGCAGCAACGCGCCTCACACTTGTACGCGGGCGCTTCGTCGGGCGGGTACTCGGGTGCCGTCCACTGCTTCTCGCGCACCGTGAGAGAGAGAGGCGTGCTCGGGTTGTATCGCGGTGGGTCGGCGTGGGTCGTCTTTGCCGGGCCGCGCTCTGCGGTCCGCTTCGCCACCTTCCAGCAGCTGAGTACTTCGGCCCATGCGCACGGCTACTCGGGCAGCGGCGCGGACACGGTCTGCGGATTTTTCGCCGGTGTCGCTGAGGCCGCGCTCTGCCAGACACCGAACCAAGCCATTGCGATCAAGATGGTGCACGATCAGGCCCCAAACGGGCCTAACCGCTTCAAATCGTTCGCGCACGCTGTGCGTTGCATCCACGCCGAGGACGGGATATGGAGAGGCTTCTTCTGCGGAATCACGCCCGCGGTGGCAAAGGGTGCTGTGACCAATTGCATCCGCTTTTTTGGATACGGAGCAATCACCCGCGCGATGAAATCGCAGCAGCCACCAGAGGATCGAACGCTACAACCGTGGCAGACGATGCTTGCAGGGGGGGTCGCGGGAGCCGTCAGTGCGGTGGTGAGCCAGCCGATTGACACGGTCAAAGCGAACATGATGGGGCTGGAGGCGAAGCACTTCGATTCCAGCCTCGGCTGCATGAAAGAGCTCGTGCGAGCCGGTGGAGTGCGGTGCCTCTTCAATGGAGTTGGCCCGCGAGCCACCCGCGTGTTTGTCGAGGTTGGCTTGCAGTTCACGATGTTTGACCTGATTGGCCGGAAGCTAGATGCATGGCTGCCCTAAGCGCAGCACAGTTTCAGGGTTGGCAGCCGCGTGACATGAAAAGTCTTCGCTACTCATGATTCTGCGCGCCGAATCCAGCTCATTTCCAAAACACAGCTGGCAACGCCGATCAAGGAGGATGGCGTCTCTACGATAGCGGCTCGACGCCGATTCCTTCATTCGAGAGCAGTGCACCTGTTCTTCAAGAACAACTGTAACTCATGTGTGCGAAAGCGTAAACATCCCACTAACCTTGGGGTGTACGGCGCGACAAGATCGCCACCAAGATGCGTTTCTTTCTGTTTTTGTACCCACAAATCCACGAGGGGCGCTTCGGTGGTTGGACGGATGGCAATTGCAATCGCGTGGATCGCCCATCATTAGTGGTCCAGCATCGGAGCATCGGCATCTTTGGTGGCCCAGGGGCGCAATGGTAGTTGTAGTTGCGCGCTCAGCGGCTTCAAAGCAATAATAATTGAGTACCGATGTATACCGTACACCAATCGATGATGGACAATTGCAATTGATGCGCGCTTGACGCTTGATGCGCGACTCTCTCATAATGCAATACATAACCTAAGATTCAACAGTAGCGTACCACTGCAGTGTCACTGTGTACGAACACTACTGTGGCGAAGTTGGGGAGGGGGGAAAGGCGAGCTACTACGAGAAAAGAAATTTTTATGTTTACGTGAACGCTAAAAATTCGGAATTGCGTACAACGACGGCGATGGCGGCCGTCGCTGCTTAGCGGCTGCCACGGCCATTTCAGGCGCGATGCACACAGGTGAGAAAGATGTCCCTAGCATCTTGACCGCAGGTGCGATGGATGCACGAACGGCTCGAATCGTGAACCCCCTTCGGTCCCCCATCCCAGCCGTCGCCATTGCCTTGCGCTGTCCGCGCTCGCGCGCGCGTTTGAATCGTCGCTAGGCAAGAAGCGTTCATTTGCTGGTCCCATCCTACTAGCATGAATACCTTCCCCTCCCAGTATTCTCTCCATCTCATATTCACACCCACAATGTATACAACGACTACGAATAAGAAAATTATGCAACTGGGAATATGGGCCCCTTCACTGAGCCGCTGTCCGACTGTCCGATACTGCACGCAGACGCAACAATAACATTATTGGTGCAAACCCCCCCTCTCCCTCTCCTCCACCTCTCCATTCTCCTCCACCTCTCTCCCTGCGGCGCGTCGCCATGCGGCGCGCCACGGCCTGCTCTCAGAGGGCCTTTGGGGGCTCCCAGAGCTGGCCAGCAAGCAAGGACGGCTCAGGGGCGGCAGTGGAGGTGGAGGCTTGCCGCACGCTGGCCATTGGCCATTGGAGCCTCCTAGCGGCCTCTGTATGCCTAGCGACCAGGGAAGGGGGGGGAAGTCAGCTCGAGGGCAGGCCGAGTATGGGCGTGGGAGTGCGAGTCGCGGCCCGCGCCCACGAAGGGTCTGGGTCGCTGGGCCAGGATGATGATTGCCCAGCCCCTGCCAGAGGCCAGAGGGGCGCAGGGGCTGAGGTTGATTGTACGGGCCCACCCCGGGGGGTGTCCGCGATGGAGTGAGGGGGGCGCGAGGCCCCCATCGACCCCCACTTATCAAAGTAGGTTGATATTCTTAGGGCTTACTACTAACTACCGCCCTTCGCCCTACCAAAGCTAAAGGGGTTGGCAAGATCATTCGCCATTCGCTAGGTACGTTGAGTTATCCGTCCTGAATCCGTCCGCCTATCGCCACACACATGGCTAGCTGCTAGCTCGCATATAGTCCGATGGTCGCGTCGCACTTGCAGGCCTACGGGAAATGCCGGTAGAGGCGTGTGCACACTCTCCGCCATCCATGACCGTGACGCTCTGCCGCAAGCCGTCAAAGCTCCCCGCCCCACCAGACAAGCAAACGTGCGTGCGATTCAGACATTGGCCAGCGGCGCATAAATGACGAGTGCGCGGATACACCAATTCTGAAAAATTCGAGCTCATTGGTGATGCAAGGAAAACTTTGGGCCTAATTGACTCTTGTATCCTGCCCATTGCTGCTGTGCGCCGTCTTGTCGAGGTGAGACGGCTGGAGCGTCCTGTAACTGCCCTAACTGAATATGCCGCTTGCCCTTGAAATCTCCCACGCCGAATGTTGTTTGCGATGCCACAATCTGGTTATCCTCGGCCGAGGTGCGGCCAAAGGCGCCCTCGAAAGCCGTCGGGTGGCGCTGCCGCGGCGAGCTCTGTGGTTGATACCCAGTTGTGGGCGCACGCGGCGAGCCCTGAGAGAACACAATGTCGTCGAGCTGCGAAATGGCCCTCGGTATACTTGAGGACATCAACGAGTGCCTCCCCCTCACCTCATCACCAATCCTTTGAGTGGAGTCCCTGTTCGTCAGATTTCCTGGGTTGGTGGGGGCGAATGGGCGCTCACGGAGAAAGCCGCGCATCTCTAGGGAGGGTATCGGAAGCGTCATTCCGTCGTGTGATGGCTCGGCAATGGGACGTGAGGAGCCGGCCAGCGAATAGGCCGCCTGATGGCGGTTCGAGATCTGTGGCGCCTGCATCTCCCACTGCACAATGTCCTCGGGCTTGCGCCGCCCAATTTCGTACTTTGCCATATGATACCTCTGCGCCTGGTCGTACATGGCGTCTGCGTACTCGCGGCTGGTGACGCCGCTTGCCCCGTGGAAGGCGGCCCCTTGGCGCACGTGTGCGCCGCCCCGTCTGACCAATGTCCCCTCTATCTCGTGATTGAAGACGAGGGTGTCGATGGTGGAGGCGGTAGGCCCCATCCCCGCATCGTGAAGCATACGCACATGTGAGCGGCGGGGTGAGATATCTAGCAGCTTCATATCCCAGCGCGGGCTCTGGGTAATCCAAGGTGCCTCTGACTCGCGCGCTACCGCAGACATCGCGTACGCCAAAGAGGGAGAGGGGAAGAGATGAGGGAAAGGGGGGAGAGAAGGGGGGAGAGAAGGGGAGGGAGGGGGAGGGAGGGAGAGAAGGTATTGTAGGGCGTGGACGAGGGGGCAGTCTGTCGAGTGCCTCTGTTACGTGGAAAAGAAGCTGTAGAGAGTGAGAAAGAGATGCGAGGAATCCTCGCGGTAGCGAGGAGAAAGCGGGTGAGAGAGAGAGAGAGAGCCCTCCCTCCCCCACACCCCACACCCCCTCCTTCTCTTCTCTCTCTTTCCCTCTTCTCTACGTATGTCTGCCCTCTTCTGCTCCGTAGAGTAGAGCTATCCCCTTTTTCTCCTCTCTCCTCTCCTCTCTCCTCCACTCCCGACGCGTCGTCGGGTGAAACGTCTCTTTCGGCCGTTTGGCATCCTATCCACCCAATCTCCAATCTATTCTTAGTGACATCCACCCAGTCTCCAATCTATTCTTAGTGACTGCAATATGGCGAAGAAGGCGAATGTAGGATGAAGCGAGATTCTCCAACGGTGACTAGCGTACAAGGAGGGGGCATAGAAAAGTAGACGATTCCTAAAACATAAAGGTCGATCGCGGACGACACAATCCCGATCCGTTTGGTAAAGCCTTTGGCGCCCGACGAGAAGTGGCGAGTGGCGATTTGACCCCGATGAATGAGTGACCATTGACCACTGACGAATTTGGCTGACCCATAGGCCATAGATAGGGTCTGAGGGCAATGAGGAAGGGACCACACCGGCGGTAGGTGCGGCGGAGGGAACGATTTCAAGGAGGCTGACGGGCTTAGGCCTCAGGCCCGTCAGCCACAGCCCGTCAGCCGAGCCCGTCAGCCTGTGAGATGCCTGCCCTAGATGGGAGATACAGGATACTGTATCTGGGGGAGGGGCCAGATACAGCTGTATCTACTGCATCAGGGGGAGCCCCAGACCAGGATACACACCACTTCTAGGCTTAAAATGACGATTTTACCATTATAACTGTGCTTCTACTGTTAAAAATAGGCGTTTTGCGCGTTAAAATAGGCGTCTTGCGAGTTAAAATTATCAGTTCACCGTATCAGTTCACCTCGAGCTGACAACTGATGTCAGTTATCGGTTGTCAGCAGCTTGGAGCGGGGAGAAAACAAAACATGCAGTCCCCTTCACTTTCTACAACCAAGGAAAAAATGCAGAAAATGAATGCTTGCTTGGGAGTTGACCCAGATACAGCCGTATCTACCGTATCTGGGGGGCCGATGGCCCGTATCTCCCATGTAGGATGCCTGCTTCTAGGCAGGAGCCCATAGGCCACGGGCCGGTGGACCATTAGACATCAGACATTCAGCTCCGAGGCGACATCGCAGTGGGCTCGAAGTGCCCGAGGCGGCCCTTTCCCCTTTTCAGTCGCGATTGGAGCACATACATGGAAAACCGGGCGTTTCACAACTAAGTTTATACTTGGTTGCGATGGAGCGCGCCGCCGCGGCTCCCCTCTCATTCGGCCCCCCCACCGAGGGCGGCCCCCATGCCCCCACGGACCAGTCGCTGGCGAAGCGGCCGCGTCCACCATCGGAGGCCGAGCAGGTGCGTGCGACCCCGGTCGCACCACACGGCCCGTGGCCCCGGCCACACCACTCACAGCAGCCATGCTGGCCCCCATCTTGGGGGGAAGCAGGCTGCAGGACACACAGCAAGAGCACCAGACAGGCAGGGCCTGCGCTCCATTGGGCATGCCTTATGGCAGAGGCCCCTCTCACCCCGGCGAGGGTCGCGCCGCCTCGGCGGAGCGACCCGCGGCCTGGTGGCCCTTATGGGCTCTGGACAAGCCCACACACCCGGAAGCAAAACAAATGGATCACACACCCACACTACGCCACACATCACGCAACGAGCACGACCAGGACAATGGGGCTAGGGCTCCTGCACTGGCAGACTCATATCAAAGCCCTCCAAACCAAATGGATACTGAACTACTTAAATGCACGAAAAGCGATCTGGAAGCACGCACTAGACGCATGGTTTTGTCGTACCGGACTAGGGAGGGGCGCTGTCCTCTCCACGATACCAATAAAAACGCTCACGGGAAGCCTTAGGGGCAACCCGGCACTCCCGACCTTCTGGAGAGAGGCCCTACAAAACTTCAGAGACCTAGAAATCCAACCCTCATGGCTCTCGCGCGAAGGCGCTCTCTCACAACCCATATGGCACAACCCGCACTTCCCCCCCCCCGCGATTCGCGCCGCATGGGCGCGAATGTGGGAGACATTGCAAGCGAACGTGATGCACAACGTGTTCAAAGGAGACGTCTTCACGACGCCCTATAGTAGGGAGGAGTGCTCGACCTATGTCGAACACCTCCCGGAGGTCTTCGTACACGAGGGCCGCACGATCCGTAAAGCGGAATTCCTGGACTCATGGGGCGCCGTGGTCGATCACGCGCGACAAATACTGGACAAGTCGTCGGAACACCCACCACCCGGCCCCGGAGAGAAGTCCAGACCGAAAGGAGTAGAGCCCCCCCAGGAGTCGGGGGAAACAAAACGGGAAGAGGTGAGAGTCTCAGAAGACGATAAGTACATCAAAAAACTCAACAACATATGGATTCACACAGACACCGACTATCTCGGGGAGGTCTCCAGCACCGGGGACGTAGCGAGCGCCGAAGAAACACGACGCTACCACCCCCCGGCCCGATGGGAGAATGGATATAAAGGACCCAAGCACTTGGAATACCCACTAGCCGACGAGTACGCCATACAAAAAGGAAGAATTGCACTCGATGCGATCACGGTCTCCGACATCACAAAAGCCGAGCTCAAGGCCGCACGACGCAACGACCCCCAAACGACCAGAATAGCATGGGAAAAACGCCTAGACATCTCGAAAGAGGACTGGAAACACATAGCCAGGCTGTACACCCTGCCGTTGCTAAAACACACGGACAAGCACCCACACTTCAAACACATCACCCACAGGAGAATAGGCACCAGAAACAGATTCTCGACAAGCACAACGAACAAATGCAGGATGTGCAACCGATATCAAGAGGACTCGTGCCACCTAGCGTGGTGCCCGGCGACAAGGAAAATCTTCGACACCATAGACGCGATTGCTAACTACACCCCGGAACAGAACAGGACCCGCAGACAGAAAACTAAAGACAGATTGTTCGCATACCCAAACGCGACCACCCCTGACAGTTTGAAAACCCTCTACATAATAGCCTGGAGGTACATAATAAGGGACTTCTACAGAGTAGAATTCGAATCATACGAATATCACTACATATCTGTTTTAGAATCCACGTTAATAAGATTCACTACCCTGGTGAGGGGCCGTACCCCGTCGAACACTTACCGTCCAATGCGCACCCGCACGGCGGCCCAGGGTAGAAAACCTAAGATTAAAAAGCCAGCGGAGCTCAGCACCCCTATGTTTACAGAAGACGACAAAGGAAGACTAAGGATGAGCGACAACCTCAGCCTAGTGGCGAAAGCGATCGGCCTTGCCGAGAGGCTCGAATAAGCGCCTAAGTTGAGACACATCCCCCCCCCCCCCCGTTCTTAAGAGACCGCTCACGTAAACGAGCACGCCACGAGTGAGAGATACCCCATTAACAACACAAAACCCTCACAACATCAACAAGAAACGGGCCACACAGAGGCACAGGAGGAAGGCGAGAAAAGTCCACTGAGGGCCGGTGCACCCCGCCCGCCCCAGCCCCCCCACAACCTGGGCCCCTATGTAGAGCACGAGGGGAGATGCCGCAAGGCGGGGAGTGAGGGAGAGGAAGGGATCTGGGCGTGGCTACAATGGCTAACCCAGTAGCCGCACGCGTGGCGCGAATATTAAAAGGTTTTTTTTTGGAAAACCGGGCGTTTACGCTAGAACTAGGAACCAAGCGCCAAGGCCAAGAGTTTTGTTTTCGTCCATCCTATCATTATCATTTTGTAGACATTAAGTTTATGGTTCATTTATTTGGACCCTATTTCGAGGGGCTCGTAGAGCACTCATCAGTGGCAGCGGCAGCTTATACGTTATACCTGTATATTCTGTATACCTTGACACAGCCATAGGCATAGGGCATAGGGCAGCGTGGGCGGCTCAACGTGCCAAAAAAAACCCTGAGGCCTAATGTCGCGGCCTCTTACGAACGCCCTCACAGCACCCACGAACACACCATCTCTCAAGACCCAAACATGCACACTCACCCGGATGTATTCATTGTGGTCGCGTGTACCCTTGTGTCCTGCTTCCACCGCCACGTGTCCTGCCGTATCTAGCCTCCACGCATGCCTCGTGCTCTAGCCGTAGAGCTCCGCTGAGCTCTAGGTACCCGATGAGGCTCGAGAAATGGCAATAAGTTGTCAGGTGATGGGAAAGCAGACGTAAGTGGGCGGTGACGCGTTCCGGGCTCAAAACTAGACGGATTTGGCATAGTAGTGTCATAGTGCACGGCCCCGCGAGCCATCTTGCTGGAGAAGGGGCGCGTTGGCCGACCAGCTGCATAAAAACAGGCGCCGTGAAGTGTGAACTTGGCTTCTCCGATCGGTTCGGCCACACCAATAGAGCAAGACGGGGGCAACGGCCCTGCGCCGAGAGAGACCGCACTGCGACGTTCACTATTCTCTCGCGCTCAACGGCTCCGCCTCGCACGGCGTGTCGAGAAGCACACCGACCTCATTGTGTTGTAGCAGGGACGGCACTGAGAGCCAAACAGCCATCGCAATCTCGGCTCGGCGGTTGAAGCCCACCTTGGCGTCGTACGCCATCTGCATGAAAACGGGCTGTCCGTCCTGTCTCACCACGCTCAGGCCGTCTGCAGCAGCAGCAGCAGCAATCTTCTGCACGGTTGAGATCACGTTCTTATTGCTCGGGTCACCGCGGAGCGTGCGCACCGCCATCCGCATAGCGGGCCGTCGCACGTACTGGACCGACTGCGAAAGCACGTCCTGCGGCAGCTCCTCGGAGGCGCCGCCGTCCGGGTCAGGTAGGTCGGCAAGACTGCGGTCGGCGAAGTGCGTGGGCAGTGGCATGATCCACCGCCGGCGCTGGCCGACCTGCTGCATGCTACCCGGAAGTCGGGCGGTTGTGCGCGAGCGCTCGAGCATCACCGGCGCAACAGTAGAGTACCACTCAGAGCGCTTCACCGACCCGGTGAAGGCAAAGTGAGGAGGGAGCGGCGCCTGCTCTACCTGCAGAAGCTTCTGCGTCTCGACCCACTCAGCCTGCACCGCGAGCATCGGAGGGACCGTGACCACCCGGTACTCACTGTTAGATGACTCGACCCACATTGGCACGTGCTCCGCAGTGGGCGAGTTCCAAAGAGAGAGGATGTCACGTACGCGCGGCGTGACCTGGTCGAAGAATATAGACTGGGGAGATCGGTGCCAATCCTCCGTGACCGCCGTGACCGCCGAGCGCCCGGCGTCGCTCTCAATCGTGAGCGTTGACTCTCCGAGCACGTTGATCTTCGAGCGCCACACGCTCGGCCATTCGAGCCCTAGGTTCCACTGCACGCGCGCGACACCGGGGCGGACAGTGCTGGTCGAGAGCACGATTAGTGTCGGCGGCGTGCGATCCTCATTCGAGAAGAACTCGGCCGACGAACCCAGCTCGGAGAGGAAGCCGTCGGCTGAGTCGCAGCTCCAGAGAGGCGTGCTGACGCTCGCTCGCGCGGCGAGCAGCTGGCGAAGGGGCACAGCGTCTCCGCGCCAGGCAGTCGCGAGGGCCTGGCCGAAGGCGAGCGCGACTGCCTCCTCCTCCGCTGTCTGTGCCACCGCGACAGGCACCGAGGGCCCGCGGCGGAGAGGAGGCGGAAAGAGGGAGAGGGGGAGAGAGGGAGTGAGCGGCCGAGAGAGAGAGAGAAGGGCGCTGGAGCGGTGTGCGGCGCACGCGAGCACGAGTGCGATTGTAGCTCGCATGGTTGGCCGCAACGCTGGGCGGGGAGAGGCGGAGGAAGGGAGGGAGGCAGAGGGAGAGGAGGAGGATTCTGTCGGGCTGGCGCTGCTGCAGCAGCCACGCGCCGACGGAGAGCGAGAGAGGAGAGTGGGAGGGAGAGGAGAAAGAGAAGTGGAAACGATTTAGGGGAAAAGAACTCTGGAGGAAGAAGAAGAGAAGAAACCTCTCACAGAGAAGAAAATCTCTGGGCGGACACGGAATGAATACTCTAGTAGAGAGAGGAGAGAGAGAGTAAGACGAGAGGTGTAGTTTCCTTACTATAAAATGTGGGGCAGCATCGGCATATCGGTCCCACTCGTTGGGAGGGGAGGCGGAGCCGACCTCCGCTGCTGCACCCGTGAAAAGAAGTGCTAGCGTCTGCCCCTGGCGCTCAGCACGAGAGAGATGGAGCTGTGTCGGCGGCGGCGCAGGATGCCAAGATGGAGTGTTGGTGTTGTGTGTTGTGCATCTGTAGTCAGCCCTTCTCCCTTCTGCTTCTTCTTCTCTTCGGAATGCGGAATGCGAATGCGGAACGCGGCCCGAATTCAATTGAAAGACAACGGAGAACCAACGAGCCAGAAGGAGGAAGAGCGCGGAGCCGCCAAACAAACCGCGAGGTATATCTCGACCGACGGATCTCGAAATTATAGCGGATACGTTAGATCCATCTCTCTCTCTCTCTCACTCCTGTGTCTATTCTCGGGGTATAAATACGTGAATACTGTGTGAATTTCAGACGCGGGATGTGAATACTCCCTGCCTTTCCCTTCCCCAGGACGGCGGGCGGAGTGGCGCCGAGCTTCCCCGCGCGGCTCCCCCCCCCCCCCCCCCCCCTCCCCCTCCCACCCCCTGCTCTCTCCTCTCTTTTCCCCCTCCTCCGGCTGGCTTGCGGTGGGCAGGTGGCCCGTTCCCCTTCGCCGGTGATGGACGAGAATGATCTACGCGCTCGGCTGCGCGCCGTACGCGGCGCGCCACCCGCTGCTGACGACGGCTTTGATGATGCAGCGCTCCGTGCGCGGCTCGACAGGCTGCAGGGTGCGTGCCCCGCCCTCCGTCCACCTCCTCGCCCAGAACCCCCTCCGCCCCCCCTTCCCCCCTCTCTCGGCGCCTCTCTCGGCGTCTGTCGACTCGTCCGTCCGAGTGGGCGCGGTACGCTCATCGACACTACATGCCGGGCTCGCTGGCGCTTATACAACTCGCCCCCGCCTCACCCGGGCTGTGAGCATGCCGCTGTCAGCCAGCCACACTGCGTGCTTGCCAGTGCACCATGCACGTTGACTCCCATCGACCCAATGCCTCGAGCTCGTTGGTACAGGTAACGAGTAACGTTCCTTCTTCCCGTTCCCTAAAGGCAAACAAAGCAGTGTGCACATGCCGGACCCTTCGCCCGGCCACACAGTGCTGCCCCCGCCTCAACGCTCACCTGAAGATGAGGTCGACGAGCTCCTACGCGCAAAAGCAGACCAGGTATGTGAGCTCGTTTGCTGCCTGTAGCCATCGCGGCAGCGATGGCTCGGAGACGTGAGGCATCGTTTCCCTCTTGTTGGGTTGCCCACAGGTCCGGCTCGAAACGGGTCGTGCCCCCCGGGAAGGCCTTCCCATAGTGTGCCAGGCCATGCATGGCGGAGGAACCCACGGACAAGTTGCTGATTACGACACCACACTGCACACTGAAGTTGTCCGGGCGTTAGCCGGTGGAGCAGCGAGCGCGTCTGCGGAAGCAGCCGACATATTGAGCGCAGCGCGTTCAGCCGTGAAGACCTCTGCACTCTACCCTACAGACCGCGTGCGTGACGCAAGGGAAAGCGAAAGATTTGTTGCTCATGAAGGGCCAATCGAGGATGAGACTGAGGAAGCCGAGCGATTGCTGGAGGAGTTGATGACCGAAGCTCAATTGGAGGTTTCCACACAGGCTACAGGCGTCCCTCCTGGCGCATCGGCATATCGATCCCGCTCGTTGGGAGGGGACGCAGAGCCGATATTCCCTGCTGCACCCGTGCAAAAAGTGCTTGCATCTGCCCCTGGCGCTCAGCACGAGAAAGATGGAGCTGAGTCGGCGGCGGCACAAGGTGCCGAGATGGAGCGTTGGTGTTGTATCTGCAACGAGGATGCGGTTTGCTGGTGCAATGACTGCGATGGCGACCCTTATTGCAGGCGATGCTTCAACGAGGGGCACCAAGATACGGATCTAAAGTCCCACAAGACGGTGGCCATCATAGGGTCGAGGCGTCGGTAGCACACTGCGGCTGGAGGCAGGCCCAGGCTGATGGGGCTGCAGTGCACTATGTCCTTGGTCGTCTTAGCCATACAGCGTTCAAGTACTCATTTTCATTGTTTGGTTCTGTTTCGGTACGCACAATATCAAGCTCGACCTTGCAATGCTAAGCGTACAAGTAGATAAATTATGGCGACAGCGGTGCAGTGGCTGTGGCTGTGTGGGTAGTGGGGTGGGGTGACGAAGAATGTTGGACAGGCAATGGCGGCACACCACCAGAGACTACGACACTGAGGCGGCCTGCCTTCATTCGGTGCCAAGAAGGTGCAACAGCCCTGAGGTGCCCAATTTAGAAGGTGTGACTTGAGGTTCAGTTTTTTTTGTGGTTGTGAGGGGTGATGATGGGCTGTGGCTGCTGTGTGTGATGGTGTGGATGGACTGTGGATGGTAGTAACATGTGAAGTACAGGCAGAAGAGGGCGAGCGGAGGATGGGGTGACACGGACGGGGAAGGCACGCGCGGACGAGCGTGCGAGACCGAGGGTTCAGTCTCGAACGGCATGAGGACGAGCGGGACGAGCACAGGGGACACGAGCAGACCTGAGGGGCACGGGAGCGCTCGAGCGGTGGCGCTGACTACGAGAACGAAGAACAAGGGAGAAGACACTCGCGGGGAAAAGTAAATACCGGGAAGGGGAAAACACGCGGGAAGGGAGAGGGATGAAACGAGGTCGGAAACTCAAGGGGACACTCGGGGAGGGAACGGGGGGGAAAGAGAGAGGGGGGGAACGGACCTAGTGGGCCGACGCGGGGGAGGGGGCGTCGGAGCGTGACAACGAAGAAGGGGGCTCGCGGCTCGCGGGGAAACCTGATGGCGGGAAGGAACACGCGATGCAGGGAGGGGGCACCGGGGCGTGACGGCGGGGGCGGGAGTCACGCGAAGAAAGCCTATTGGTCGGGGATGTACAAGGGGGAACGGGCAACCCCCCTTACTCGCAACACCCTCCCCAATGCGAGAAGCGGGAAACGGGGCAAGCGCATTTCAGAAGGCGGAGAGAAGGGGGGGCGTGCAGCGGCTCAAACGGCGGCGACATGCGCCCAAGAATTCGTTTCATAGCGGACGCAGGCGTCCGCTTTGCGCTTGGGCAGCCACTTGGCGGCGGTGGGCGGCGTGGAGCGGCCGGGGGGCGGGTCGGCGGCGGCGGCGGAGGCGGCGGGGGGGGTGGCGGCGTGGCGGCGGAGGCGGCGGTGGCGGCGGCGGAGGCACCTACAAGCCAAGGGTAGCGGACCTAGGGAATGTGAGAGGAAATTTCCGCACGCCAACGCGAACGCCAAACGCGGGGAGTCAACGAAACCCTAACCAGGCCCAGCAGAAACTACGAAGAACAGGCCTGGACGACAACGAAAGTTAACAAGTCCCAAGAAAGAACTGGAACCCAACGAGAAACAACCAGCCTTGCAAGAAGCTAAACAAGCCTCCTGAAGGTACCCCGAGAGCCTGAGACAAGCGCGCAGCGAGCGACAGGCGACTTGGCTCCTTTGGGTCAAGATTACCCGAACGGAGGAAACCTGGAATCTAGACCTGACAAACAGGCTAGAAGGAACGAAACGAGAACCCGAATACTAGGTCGCTAGGGACGAACCCTACCAACCTAGATGTACCTGAGCTTCACCGTGTGGCCGCACGGCGAAGGACCTGGAGATAAGAGCCTGGAACTCGCATCATCTAGGATGAATGCGACAGTGTGGCTCTGTGGGCTCGGCTCGAGTCGTGGTTCGCGGGTACCTGGGCTGGCGTGGCCCTGTCTGGAGGTCGCTGTGTATGCATGGCGTCTGGCATGTCGTGGTCGGTCGGCGCGGCAGGGGTGGGCGGGGAACGTGGAAGGGAGCGAGGCGCGCTCCATGACCCTATCGTTATAACGATAGTTCGACGGATTCGTGGACGAGTGTGCATGGCTCTCGCCTCCCTCGTTACCTCCCCTCACCCCCCTTGGGCTGATGGGCACTCTTCTTCTCTCCCCATGTGGGAAAGGCTGTGGGGAGAAATAATAAAGGCAGCTTGGTTCTGGATGCGGTCAGTACGAGCGAGGGCCAGTGCAGGCGAGTGCGTACAGCGCGCGCTCGGCGGAGGTCTGGACCAGAGTGGTGTCAATTCACCGTTCAGCCCCTACCAGCAGGCAGGGGCTGAGGTTGGTTGTGCAGGCCCACCCAGCCGGTGTCTGCGATGGAGAGGGGGGGGGGCGCAAGGCCCCTATTGGCCTCCTACTTATACTGTCCAAGTATAGAAACAGGTCATCCCCCCACGCGGGCAGGGCATCACCACGAGTGGAGAGTGGTATATTTCAGTTGCTCAATCTCGAAACTACCAACCTCCCAGGCCTTTAGATGTGCTCGGGGTGGCATACGGCGCATATCTCACATGTAGTAAGCCGCAGGTGGGTCTTTCCATATGATTATAATCAGCGCACATGCTAGGCCAAGCAATAGCAATACTCAACGGTGCTTACGGCATTCGCCTGTCTGGTGGCCATTTGCGCCACTGCGAGGCGGATTCTTCCTATCAATGTTCACGGATCTGCAATGCCGGTGGCCACCTCGCAATTGTAGGCAAGACGCCGAGACCCAAGCCGTACCGTTTTCAACAGGCGATTGATGCAATCCTCGGGCCGTTGGCGGTCCAAGATCTCTACTTGCATTCACAATGCCCGCCCGTGGACGCGAAGAGGAGCCGGCGCGAGGAGTCACAAACGCACTTAGTCCCGATAGCGCAGTCAGGCATGTCGGCGCGGCACATCTCACCGGCTGCCTTAAGATCCTTGAGCATACAGTTGGCGTAGAAGGTCGTTGTGGCCGGCCAGTCCGAAAAGAGGCCGAGGACTCCGACCTCACGGGCAAGCACGTCCGTCAGATGTAGGGCATCACCGTCGAACATGGTGTAGCCGACGGATGTGCCGTAGTAGAAGCCGCCGCCCGTCTTGAGCGGCCCGGAGCGCTCCAAAGTCCAGGTGATGATGTCGAACCCCATGTTCTTAGCGGTGATCGCGTAGTTGGAGGGCTTGTACTGGTTGTTCTCCACCTTAACGAGCATCTGCATGGGCGGCGCAAGAACGCGAACGCCGGCCGCTTTGAGCGACGCAAAGTCGTTCATCAGACCTCCCGAAGAACCATCTGTGTAATCTCCATCAAGCATGACAGCATGAGGGCCAAACTCTCCCTCATTGTTGATCCAGTACTCAATGTCTGGGCGATTGAACGACTGCGGCCAGACCTTCGACGCGGGTACGCCGTGATCGCGGTACTCCTGGATCATCTTGTGGCGGATGGCGTCGTACGTGGGCATGCCCGGGCCCTGCGTGTAGGTCTTGAGCTCAGGAGTGAACCAGCGACCCTTGGCGTTGATGAGAGCAATAGATTCCGAGTGGGTCACCACGGTGGCGCACGTTGCGTACAGGTCCGTGCGGTAGTTGGCGGTGCCGCCCATGTATTCGCTGACAGTGGTCGCAGAGGAAACGGACGAGTCCATCTTTCCGCAGAGCGTCTTGAACTCCGCCAAGGTGATGTCGGATGTGCAGCACGTGGCTTTCGCGTTGGTCCCCGCAACGGGATCGGCAGGCACGAAGGGCTGTGTGCACTTAGAGGCCAGTGGCGTGTCGAGGATATTGGTCGTCGTATGCAGGTCACACTGTGAGTGGCGGCAAACGAGCTCGCCATCCTTGGTGACCGCGACGTCGCATTCGACGACTCCAGCCCCCATTGTGATGGCAGCCTTGTACGATTCGGCAGTGTGCTCCGGGAACATGAGGGCGGCTCCGCGGTGGCCGATGGAGAATGGATGCGGTGTGAAGAAGGAGGCATCTTTGTCCTCCAAGCACTGCATGAGCGTGTCCTTGAGGGCGCCTGGCCGCATGGCGTTGACCAAAAACTCGGGCCGGGGTCCCTGATGTGGACGACAGCAAAGGTGAGGGTTCTAGCTATGCTCACGCTTGCGGGCTGGGGCCAGCTACTCAGAGAGCCGCCGACGCACAAATGTCTGCCAGCGCTATGGCAAGAGTAGATGTCTGCTCACATGCACCCCGATGAAGTCCAGACCAGAGGGCTCTGCCCGTTCAGACACGCAGAGGCGGAAGCGGGGATGGAGAGGGAGAGGGAGAGAGAGCGATCGGATGGCACGTCGGCCGCGACGGGTGCGCATGGGAGGCGGTGCCAGCAAGCTAACGTGTGGCCGGGCGCGCCATGACTTACCAGCTGCGCGGTCTGCGCGAGGGCGACGGAGGAGAGAGCCAACATGGCAGCTGTCGACTCGGTGACGTCGGCAGGAGAGAGAGATGAGAGAGCCCCGATGACAGCGGGACACGGACAGTCTGTCTCTCCCTGGGGGGGGGGGGGGAAGGGGGGGGGGGGGGGGGGGGGAACCTGATATAAGGAGAGGGGGAAAGGGGAGGAAGGAGAGATAGATAGAGCAACGGAGAGAGAGAGGGAGGGAGGGAGGGAGAGAGAGAGAGAGAGAGAGAGAGAGAGAGAGAGAGAGAGAGAGAGAGAGAGAGAGAGAGAGAGAGAGAGAGGGGGGGAGAGAGAGAGAGAGAGAGAGAGAGAGAGAGAGAGAGAGGGAGAGAGAGGGAGGGAGAGAGAGGGAGAGAGAGGGAGGGAGGGAGGGAGGGAGGGAGAGAGAGAGAGAGAGAGGATTCCACGGCGCGGGGGTGGAGCGGAGTAGAGGAGATTTGGGGGCGAAAGCTGTGTGTGTGTGTGCCGCCGGCGGCGGGAAGGAGGAGAAAGATATCTTCTGAGAGAGGAGAAGGGAGAGAAGACGGGAGCTCCACACACAGGAGAAGGAGAGGAGGAGAAAGGGTAATAAGATGTGAGGAGAGAGCGAGTGAAGCAACCGCGAGCAGACGAAATGCCGGCCACATGTACACGAATGTTTCCTCATCGGACATATATGTATTCACCACCTCCCTCCCTCTCCCTCTCCCTCCCTCCCTCTCCCTCTCTCTCTCTTATGGCCGGGGCTCTCGGCCGACGGAGGGTAAGCGGAGGTGGGCCGTTAGCCCCCCCCCCCCTCCCCCCCCTCCCCACACACAAATCCTCGTACAGGAATGTTTCCTCATCGGACATCTCTGTATTCACTCCCTCCCTCCCCCCCCCTCCCCCCCCCCCCCCATCGGCCGCTCCTCTCTCCATCGGCGGGTCGGCGGTCCTCCGTCGGGCGGACGCCGCAGCGCCTACGGCCCCACGTCGCACAGGCCGAGAGAGCCCCGCGCCCTCCCCCCCCCCCTGCCTCCGCCCCTGCCCCCTTGCCTCCCCCCCCCCCCCCCCCCAACCCCCGCCGGAACATGCCACCCCTCCTGCCACATGGCTGAGATGCGAGGCGGTCCCGGCCCTCCCAGTCTTCCCGTGTGCTCGCCGCCCTTTGGTTCACGTTTCACGGATGTGCGCTCTACTTCGGGGTATCTGGGGATCTGGAGCCTGGGGCTGGGGCGGTCACAAGGGGCTTTTTAACTACTAGTAAGAGTATTAAATTAAACCTTTTCATAGTCTCACTTCACACGCGGCCGTGGACCCTCTACTTTCTACTCACGTAGGAAAACTTTCTACACCCCCACTCCCCCGGCCCTTCTCCCCCCGCCATAAGGCGACTCCCCCCGTGCACTACTAGGGGGATAGGGGTGAAGGGCTTAGATATGGTCCGGTGGCCCGCGCCTCCCCCCGGTGACCGGTGATCATTCCCCCCCTTCCTCCTGTGTCTCCGAGTGGGCGGCGGTCTCAGCCCCGACTTATCCTGTAAACAGGTGCGGGGAGCTCCGCCCACCCCTTCTCCGCGCGCTCTCTCCCCTCTCCTGCGGCACGCGCGATGGCGCGCCTGCGGCAGGCCTGCAGCTGCCCCTGGCGACCCCTGTAGCCTGTAGGCCTGAGCCAAAATATGTAGTTTTTCGTGCCCAAATATGTGGAAAAAATATGTGGAAAATGTAGTGTGAAATGTTGCCCAAGTACGTGGAAAATATGTAGTTGTGTGTGGGGGGGATCAATCGCCGTTACTCTAGTAGTAAGCGCCGCACATATATCATATATATATGCTCTTATCATTGTCACTCTTCTTTTCTCTTTTCCTCTCCTCTCTCCCCTACACACCCATACCCCTCCTCTCTCTTGTGCCTCAATCAAGCTATTTTGTACAATGTACAATGAATTGAAACAGAGAAGCACAGCACAAACAACACACACTAGACACTACGATGACGAGACCTTGTTGCGTTTGTTGTTGTTGTAGCGCAACATGACCGCTGCCTCGAATTGATCGGCCAAGGAACATGACTGACCGTTCAGGGCCAAACATGCACGTCAACAAAGAAAAGACACGCTGTCATCAAATGTTCCATGACTGTCTTCTGTCTTCTCTCGTCCATCGGTCGTAGCTCCCCAGCGAGGTCTGCCCTCGTTGTGCCGACCCCTCTGTCGCATGTCTGCGCGTTGCTGAATTGCCCTGGTGCCGATGCCTGGCCGTCCGTCCAGGTGTGGTTAGTTTTCGCTCCGTTTGGTTTAGTTTGTGTGGTTCTGTGCCCTCAGACTTTTCACTATAAGTATAAGGGGGGGCCAGCAGCTTCGATTCCCATAGGTGAGAAACGACTTGCCATGCTAACACCCTACAACCCTACTAGTATAGCCACCTGTTACGCTGTGCTAGCACGGACGCGCTACTTTGACACACTCAGACCAGGCACAGCAGGCATCACACGCACATCATTAGGAAAGAAGCCTTGACGGATCGTCCCAGAATCCAGCTTGATCTGGATCGTGCCGTTCTCCATGACTTCGTACACGCGGCCTGCTGTGGTGTTCCTCTCTCGTCGAGGCGACAACGCGGTATTATTTCCATCATTAATCCTCGCTATCACGCGCGTCCCTTTGGGGAGATGAGCCAAAGTTGGGATGGGTGCACAGGCAAATGCATGCTCCAGTTGTAGCTGTGCAAGCACAACCTACTTTTATAAGTGGGGGTCAATGGGGGCCTCGCGCCCCCCTCTTTCCATCGCGGACACCCCCCGGGGTGGGCCCGTACATTCAACCCCAGCCCCTGCCCTCTGGCAGGGGCAGGGCACTCATCAAATCAGCCCAGACCCCTAGTGGGCGCGGGCCGCGAGCCGCACTCCCAGGCCCGCATGGGCCTGCTCTCGTACTGACTCCCCCCCCATCCCTGGTCGCCAGGCAGACAGGGGCCTCAGGGCGGCACCCAAGGCCAGCGAGGCGAGCGAGGGAGAGGCAGGGGGGGCCAGGGGCTGAGCCCCAGCCTCCACTGCCCCCTGAGCTGGCCCTGCTGGCCCTCTGGGCGCCCCTGAAGGACCTCTGAGAGCAGGCCATGGCGCGCCGCATGGCGACGCGCCGCAGGGACCGGGGCGGAAGAGAATGGAACGAGGGAGAGGGGGGGATTTGCACCCCCCCCGATGGAGTGTGGTGAGAAACGAGCCCCGTTTGCGTTAGCAAACGGGCGAAGGGGGGCGGCTGGCGACAAGAGAGGCGAGAAGAAGGGAGTGGCTCAAGACGTCCCTGTGGCAGATATCGGGGGGCGCAGTCATTTATTTCTTCGAGGACTGCTCGCGGCGCGAGCTGTAAGGGCCGTTCTCCTTTTTTGACGAGAGGTTCCTCCCCCCCCCCCCGGTGCTTTTTCCCGGAGAGTCGGCCGGCGTCGACCGGACCGCCTCAATGGGTTTTCGCTCATTGTAACTTGTGGGGAGTTAGAATGGGAGCCGGGGGCCTGCGAGGGGGGAGATGTGGAAGGGTGCATAGGAGTATGTATTTGTGACAACAGCACGCGCCAAGGTGTACGGGCAGGTGCGCTGAGGGCTGTCGTGTTAGTACCGGGCTAGTGAGAGTAGTGGTACTAATGCTCAGATAGATTTGTTTGTAGCTGTGCAAGCATATCGCGCTTGGTGCTCACGAACATAGAATATAAATGGTCCTCAGCCCCAGGCATGCTCACTGAGCAGTGCATTTGGTGGCGCCCGTCCCAGCTGATGCGTACGCCTTCCTTCAGTTCGACGGCAAGCCCTACCGCCGGGAAAAGCAACCACCAATCCTGAGGCGGCGCTTTCGCCCGGGACGCACGAAACCACACGGCGTATTATCGCCACGCATCGCCGATGTCGATGTGCATGCAGTTGTTCAGGTCCATCGAGAAGGCGAATGATAGAAGAGAGAATTTATCGCAGAGTGCAAACAGCTCTCTGTATGCCGCTCCACTCCGGTCGAATACGCCATCTGCCGCCGCTGCCAGCACCGCGCATCGCCTCCGCCTCCGCTGCTGCTCGTATTTCGAGCTCCAATGTTTGGCGAACGTCTCGGAGCGCCGCACCTCAGCTCGCGCCGCCTGCAGTAGCCCTTGCAGCCTCGCAATCTCTGCCTCGGCCTCGCCCAGAGGGTCGCCTCTCATGGCCACCTCGGGGTGGGGGGCGGGGAGGGCAGGGGAGAGGGCCTGCTACCGGCCGGGCACCACGTTGAGTCTTTTGGTGAACTTCGACGTCGAAGTAAAATATATTATACTCTTGATACTATGATTACTGGGCGACGGAGCGAGGCGACGGGAGCACGCATGCGGGAGGGGAATTCGTGGCAACGGGGGGGCTCACCCGACGCGGAAAAAAAACGACGAACTTATATTTCTCACGCCCTTTTATGAGAAGTTTCCAAACCTATCTGCTTACCGGAAGTGCAAGTGCTGGGCATCGCTCGCCTAGTAATACTGGCGGCCCGTTTACCGAATTCCGCCGTCGATTCCGGCCTTCTCTTTTTGGGAGGAGCGACAGCGGAGCCGAAGAGAACGATTTCGGAGCTCGAGGGAGCCGAAAGGCGGGCGAGCAGGGAGCGGTGGCTGGCGGAACCCCTTTTTTTATCACTGTGTTTGAGTCCATGTGTTGTAGTCTCCCGTGTCTACCTCGGACCTAAGAAGCTCTCATTCTCATTCTCTCTCTCTTCCACTAGCTCGCTAGCTAGCCTCGTCCCTAATCGCCGACGCCACGCGTCGCAATCCTCCGACCGTAAGTCTACCTCATCGCTCGTAGCGCTCGATGGCAGACACTCTCAGACCCGACTCTTACGACTATGATCTGTCAGACATCTTCCCGCCAGCAACAATCAACGAACCTTCCATGACCGCGTCAGCTGCCGGCTCGATCGAACGGCCCTCTGCCTATGAGCCTGTAGTCATCGCGTGTTCGACAGTTGAGTAGTGTGCGCTGCGCGTCGGTGAGCAAGGACTCGGAGTCGTTGTCATCGGTAGTAAGAGAGCGGTTAGCCTCGTGTAGAACGTACTCCACATGAGCCGAAGCTACCGGAGAGTAAGCTGGTACTCACGTCAACACTCTCCACACTAACGTATCCTAATCACGGAACGCACAGGAACCTGCTGACAGACCGAACAAGGAAGAGAATGCCGACAAGAGAGCGACGGGGCGACGGACGATCCGACGGGGGCGACAGTTACGCACAGGAATAAGGAGGGAATCTTTCGAAAACCCTTAAGTGAGTTGATGAAGACCGAAGTAAGATAGCGCCACGATATAATCCAACGGCCAACACCTGAGGGGGATCAGGGTCACACAAGGGGCGGTTCCTTGCACCGGCGATACCTGAACGCGCGACTTAGCCTAAAATCGCGAGGAGCACGCAAGGAGGTCAGCAAGGTGAGGAGCAAGCAGGCGACAAGGGAGGCGACAAAGGAGGCGAGGGCAACAAGGGCGAATGGACGAATGTAGGACCCTGCGACGGTGACTAGTGGCTAGCCTGCAAGGAGGGAACATAGAAACGCAAACAACTTCTAAAACAAAAAGGTCGATCGCGGATGCGACAGAGTGGGGGAGTTTGCAAGTGCAAGTAGGACTTATACCACATACATGGGGGAACCTGCAAAAAAATAACCAATACACCTGAGGTTGCACCCTCTGAATACGTAGTCCGTAGTAGGTGTTAGCCCTTAGCCCAGAATCTTCAAATGTGTATTTTGTTCCATAGCGAAAGCTCTATAACACCATATACTAAAAAAAAACTTCTTGATAATCTCGCCGCGCGCGCGACCCTGCACAACCTCCCTGCAGCCACGCCCGCTTCCCTTATCACCCCTCCACCTGCCTTGCGGCTCGTCCCCTCGTGCTCTATCTACCTAGGGGCTGGGTGTAGTTAGTAGGTTTCCAGTGACCAGTGACAGACGGTGTGTGTGTGTACCGGTCCCCGATGGCTTATCGCCCTCCTTCCTTCTTCGCCATCGGGCTACCGGTTTTTCGTTTTTCTTCTTCGCGCCGGGCGCCGGGCACCTGATGTCCAATGTGTCTATAACACCATATACTATATAATATAATATAAGATTTTTTTTGCATGCGTCTTCAGATTATGTTGACAGGGGATTTGAGCTTCGAGTACCAACTCCCTATCCCTATCCCCGCCCTAGATCTAGAGGCGCCCTTCTTGGCCGTTTGGAGTAAGGCACTAAGGCGTGCTGCTTGTTTGGAGTAAGGGACTTACAGTATGACGCGACTCCAACGATGGCATGTCTAGACCTTCCGGTGCACCTCATCCTGCACGCCACGCACAGCTGCCCTAGAAAGGTATCCCGTTACTATATGATACAACGGAGCTGCAGTCGAGGATCGGGGATGAACTGGTTCAGTCGATCGAGAGCCTCCGGCAAGCGCGCTCTATTCGCCTTTCGCCGCGCCGCGAGGTCGGCTTGCAGTCGGGCCTCCGCGACGGCCATCGCTGAGCCGCGGTCAACGGGCATGAAGCGCTCCGGCGGAACGCCAGACGCCTCGCCTGCATCCAACAACGCCAAGACAATGCTCTGTGGCTCGGCATCTCGAGGGCTGTTAGCCTCGCCACCGGCCGCCTCCTTCGCGGCCGCGGCACCGTCGCCCTCACCGGCTGCCTCGGCGTCCACAGCGGGGATCTCGAACACTTCCCGCAATCTCACCTCAGTCAGCGGCACCACCGAGAGCTCGGTATCGGACTCGTCTTCTGAGAGCTCCGTGTCAAGGTCTTTAGATTCGGGCCCGCGCATCGTGCGCGGTAGTGGCACGGCCACTTCGCTCCATGGCCGGCGGAGCGGCTGCCAACGAGAGCTCAGCGTCTCCTCCCTTAAGAGCGTGCGCGCAGCGCCCAGCCCCGTGGGCTCGCGCAGCCAGGAATCGCTGCAGACAAGTGGCCGAGCACGCAGGTGGTACTCAACGTCAGTCTCGATGTACTCGGGTGGCCGTTGGTACACTTTCGGCGGCGCCTTGCACTTGAAGGGATCCGGGTCGGCGGCGTCAGCGGTCGGCGGCTCGCCGAGCACGTCTTCGGACGTCAATGCGGGCACCGGCGCTGGCGGCCGTGCCGGCTTAGGCGCAAGCAGCAGGGGTGGCAGCGGCGCGAGCGGAAAAGCTGTCGCCTCGCCGGTCGGGAGCACCGCCCCTGATTCGTACGTAGCGCCGGTGCGCATCGGGCGCGAGGTGAGTGGGTCAGCTTCAATCTCACCAGCGTTGGTTAGTGGCACCGGCCGGTAACCCATTTGCTTGTACCGCCGCGGCACGCGCAGCGCGAAGGTGCGCACGTCATCGAAGGGTTCGAGCGGAAGGAGTTCCATTGGCGGGGCGCCAACCTCGGCAGCCGTAGGCATAGCCGAGGGAAAGGAGAATGGTTTGATGTGCGCGAGGTCGAGGACGGGTCCTTCGAGCGCCGCCGACGCTCCAAGATGCGCGGCGCCGCCCGCGACCGCGCGCGTGCGGGCGGAGATTAGCTGCCGTGCGTCGCGCAGCGAGGCGCCGCGCTGGGCGAGAGCGGCCGATAGGCGGCCAAGCCGCTCGGTGGCACGCGCGCGCAGCATGGCTGTGCGCACGCCCTGCTGGAAGAGGGCGAGCGCGGCCTCGCGCAGCCGGAAGGCGTCGTTGGAGTAGACGTCGAAACTGGGCTGGGCCGCCTCGGCTGCACGCGCCGCGTCGACGGTCACGGTGGCGCGGTCGCCCTCTCGCACCTCAGCAATAGTGCGCGCACGGCCTGCTGCCCGACGTGCACGCTCCTCTGCTGAGTAGAAGGCCTTGCGTGCGGCAAGCGTGGCGTCTACCGTCGTGGCTGGGCAAGGCGGCGCGCCCTTGGCGATGAAGCTTTTGATCTCCTTGGACTTTTCGAAATTTTCTAGCTCAGTCACCTCCTTGGTGAAGAGAGCCTCCTTGAGCTGCGGCGTGCGGTCGCTGCCCTGCAGTGCAATGTCGAGTTCGGCAGCGGGTGCCGACGCATCAACCGACGCGCCAATCTGGATTTGACGTGAAACCTATGCAGGGCGGGACGGAAGGTGAGGAGGCGTGAAAGGCGGCCGATGAGGGCAGCAGCCGGCGAGGCTCGCGCGCATTTGCACCTTGGCAATCTTGGTCGCCTTCTTCAGCTCGCCGTACTCGATCATTCCGGAGCAATCAGTGTCGATTGCGTCGAAGAGCTTGGCCATGTCATGATCGGTCGCGTCATGCACGCCGAGCAACGGGAGTGCCAGCGCAAACTCGCGCTTGTCAATGGCGCCCGAGCCGTCGACGTCGAGCTCCTCGAAGAGGGCAATGACGTGCCCCGCGTTGGCGGCGAGCGCACGCTGCAGCCGTGCAGTGACTGAGGCGGCAGCTGCGCGCTCGACTGCCTCGCGGTCGCGCGCAGCCTGCAGGTTCTGCGCCTCGACCACTGAGCGGATCTCAGCTACCGGCAGCTTACCCGCCGTCTGCGTCAGGAGCCGATTGACGTTCACCTGCGAATCGAGCTCCGGCGGGACACGGAACCCGTCTCGCAGCGTCTCCTCGGCTGCCTGCAGCGAGAGCACGTCGCGATCCACTGGGTAGCGTACTGGCACCTTGCTCCGGCCAATGGCGGCGCGACGCTCGGCGGCGAGCGCGCGCGTCACCTCGTCACCACCGCCCGCGCCGCCGCCGCCCGGGCGGCCCAGGTGATCGGTGCGGCTTGCGGCCGCTGCAACTCGCGAGGGTGAGCTCGGCGCGTGCAGCACCGAGCGTACCGTCGCGCCTAGACTAGGCGATGACTCGCCATCCCAGCCAAACTGGTCATTAGGCGCGGTGCCGCCTATGGAATCGCCACATGTTAGGCCGCCGGCTGCCGGGTCGCCGCCCATGCTCGCCGCCTCGAGGCGGCGCAGGTGGCGCTGCCGTGTACCACCGGGCACGCAGGTGCCGACCACCTCGATGATGCGTGGAGCGAAGCCGGGCTGCGAGATGCGCAGCTCCAGCTCCATTCGCGCTGTCGCGAGACGGACAGGCGTGTAACGGACAGCAATGGGTAGGGCGCCCTCGGGCGGCACGGTCCCCTCGAGCGGCTCCACGCTCAGCTCATCACCCGTAAAGTTCGTCGAGAGCACAGTGACGCGGAAGTCGAAGCCTACGGCAGTGCCTGACCTGAGCGGCAGTTCACGCACCGCCTCACTGCCGAGCGGCACTGTGCCGAGGTCGATCCGCGAGGGGAGTGTGAGGTCATCAGTAGTGGGGTATGCGTGGAGCGGCACGAGCAGGTTGCCGCCCTCTGCATGCACTCGTATCTGGTCGTGGTAGTGCCGAATGTCGGCGGGGAAGAAGTGGACGGTCACGCGCTCCGCCATGCCAGGCATCAGCCTGCCTCGTTTGACCACCTCCATCTGGAAGAAAGGAGTAAGCGGCGGGTGGATGTGGAGTCGAATGGGCTGGGCCGACGTGTTGATAAGGCGGAGTGTGGCGGAGCCGAGCCGGGCCGGGCCCGACGAAGCCTCGTGCGCGCCCGGCGCGCCCGCGTGAGACCCAAGAGAGGAGAAGGAGAAGGAGAGCTGAGGTGGATCAGCGGTGAGAGAAGGGGTTGAGGTGAGTTTGGCGTAGGAATGGGGCGGCTCGAGGAGCGGGTTGCGCGGTGGGGCGGCCCGGTCGACCAGCGTCGATGGGATAGATACCACCGCATCGCGGTTGGGCACCACCGTCGCCATAGAGGCGAGGTTGGGCTTGAAAGGCAGGAGAGGGCAGGAAGAGAGGGGGGGCGCCGCCGCCAGCCCCGGCCCCCCGCCGGATACGCGTTCCACGACGCGCGCTCCGCCGCTTGGGGCTCCACCCGCGGTCTTTCCATCAAAACATCTCGCAATATATTCAATGCGGAACCCCCTCCGGCACACCCATCTCGCTTCCGCTCTCTTCTCTCTCCCTCGCTTCCCCAGAGCGTTCTTCCTTGTTCACCACTCTCTTATTACGTAATCACGGGTGCCTTATCTCAGTCTGCGCATGGGCTCCTGCCCCTTCCACTGTTCTCTCTCTCTCTGCTCCCCCTCGCAGCCCAACAGGCGCAACCGACGTGGGGCGCAACAGTTTACCTACTAACTCATGTTTGTTTACCGGTAGGCAGGACCTCTCACTCGAGACCTCCGATCAACTGTGAACTGTGAACTGTGAACTCTGCTGGTTTTCCGCCGCATCGACGTATTGCTGTCGCACGAGTATGCCTGAGTCTCATAATAGAGGAGAGAGAGAATTAAATTTAAATTTTTAACAAATTTTTATGGGTCGCGGCGCGGCAAAGGAACGGGACTAGCGCGCACACAAGACAGGACTCCCTGCCGCGGCGAGCGCAAGCACGCAAGCACCCTTCCCCCTTATGCCACCCAGCTCTTCACTAGCTTACTACCTGCGCTAGCCGGAGCACCCCTCCCTCCACACTCAAACAGCCCCCCACGCCAGGATCCTGTTCTGGTCTCGCAGGCAAGGGGGCCTAATGGGAGGGAGAGGAGCAACTCCTCCAAGAGGAGCTTTGGGGAAGGAGATGTTTGAGTGGGGGCGCTATACCCTTGCGCTAGGCATGGGCAGCGACGCCGCCTCAACACATGTCCTCCCTCTTGTCTTGAGTCGAAATTTTTGGTGTTTGAAACCGAGGGCGAGGGGGTTTGTGCTTCTTGGGTTGGTTGTAGTGGGATGAGGGAGTGGGAGATGGAGTGAAGTGTTGAAAGAGGGCCCAAGGCAGGGCACTGAGTTGTAGGTACTTGTGGCCCACAAGCGTGGGGTGAAAACGGGAAGTGTATCAACATGTGTCTTGAATGGAAATTTTTGGTGCTTTGAACAGAGGGCGGGGGGGTTCGTGCTGCTTGGGTTGGTTGAAGTGTGAAGGGGGAGTGGGAGAGGGAGTCTAGTGTTGAAAGAGGGCCCAAGGCAGGGCACTGAGTGATTGGTACTAGTGGCCCACAAGAGTGGGGTGAAGACGAGAATTGTGTCAACAAGTTGGAAAACAGAGGCATGGGGTGCTCTCCGTATGGGGTTGATGGTTGTGAAGTGCCCTCCCATGTTGGGTGCACTGATGGTAGAGGTTTCCACCATGGGGAGGGCAGCTGAGCTACCCTCCCACATGAGGTGCTCTTGGGGTGGGAGGGTTTCCCACTGTAGGAGGGGGCCTCAAAGACCCCCTGCATGATGCGCAGAGCCATGGTGGCAACCTGTTCGGTGCCAGTGCTCGCCACCCCGCGCGCTTGCGCGGGTGTGGTTTGGATGGGTTGGATGGGCTCTGAGAGGGCTTTCTGACGAGCCGCCTCGGGCGGCGTGGGGCGTCCCAGGTGGGGCGCGGTGGCGAGGGTCGCCTGGGGCTCGGGAGCGGTCGCGGCACGCTCCATAGTTCAAACTATAACAATAGTTTTTGAATAGAGGAGAGAGAGAAGAAGAGGAGAGAGAGAAGAAGGGAGGTGATGAAGAGAGATAGAGATAAGAGGGGGGGAAGAGGGGGAGAGGGAGGGGGAGGGAGGGCAGAGAGGCAGGACGATACACGAGGGAGACCGCAAGAGATAGGAGATACAAGAGAAGCAGACAGCGAGGGGAGAGAGAGAGAGAGAGAGAGGCGGGGGGGGATGCGGGTGGCAGGGTGGCGGTGGAAGCCGCTAATATGAGATAGAGGAGATGGGAAATACGAAAAACGGTGCTGCTTGCTGCTGGGGCTCGCAAATACAAGAGGCAGCAAGAGACAGAGAGAGAGGAGAGGGGAGAGAGGAGAGAGTCGGAGAAGAGTGGAAGAGAAAGGGCTCAGAGAATGGGAGGAGAAGGGAGAAATAGATCATCACACCCTATCTCTTTGTGAGAAAACAGCGTGTGCGATGTATTTTTGGCCTCCGGCTCCGGCACATTGCAAATACATTCGGCCTACAACATCGAGCTCGTGACTCGTGAGATCGTCCTCTTTCTCTTTCTCTCTCCTCTATTAATTCGTCAATCGTGACTCGGAACCACTGTTTAATTTTACGCTGTAAATCGCCTTGGGACGGACGGACCTGCTGCGGGCTCCGTGCCCCCCCCGGTATCCCCCCCCTCCCCCCCTCCCCCCCCCGCGCGCAGTGAGCTCGCCGCGACGCGAGGTTCATTAACGTGGCGATCCGCGCGTGGCCCCGTGGCGATACTCAGAAAGAGAGAATAAAACGACGCGTCCACGTGATAAACGACTGCACGCTTCCGTCGAGCCCGCGCAGTCGCACACGCAGTTTTCTCACAAAGGGATAGGGTGTGATCATCTATTTCTCCCTTCTCCTCCCATTCTCTCAGCACTTTCTCTTCCACTCTTCTCCGACTCTCTCCCCTCTCCTCTCTCTTTTCTTCACGTCTCTTGCCGCCTCTCTTCTCTATCCTTTGGCGGCGCTGGTGGGCTCGCAGCTCTCTGTTCCCGTGCGCCGCCGTCGCTCTTTATTAACCCTTATACGAAATAATATCACAAAATGTTGGGTAGGATGACCCCTCGACGTCTCCTCCCTCCCCTCCTCTCTCGTCTCTCCTCGCTCTCTCTGTCTGTAAAGGCTGGCGCGGTGGAGTCTCTCTCTCCCTCCCTCCCTCCCTCCCTCCCTCCCTCCCTCCCTCCCTCTTCCCCTGTCGCGCGCTCCCCGTGCTGCAGCCTGCAGCCAGTGGCACACACACTCACACTCACACACAGTAGCACACACCCTCTCCGTTTCCCTCCATCCTTTTGTCCTACTCTCCCTCCCTCCCTCCCTCCCTCTCTCTCTCTCTGCCTCTCCCTCTCTCTTCCCGATGTTGCGGCTGCTGCTGCTCTGCCTGCTCGCCTCCCTATGCGCAGGATGGCAGACTATACCTCTGGCGCGGCGCGCGCCCCTGTCGCCGCTGCGCACGCCCCCACCGCTCTCGTGCGCTGCCGTCGGCTCGATCGAGCCGGTGGGCCCCTCTCGCTGGTCGACGGGCTTGGGCATCCGCAACAAGGCACGCCTCCTCCGCCGCTCTTGGGTCATCTGGTCGTGCTGCCTATGGCAGGGGTGGAAAGTGATTTTGCTTCGTAGAAAGTATATCGACCGGCCGAATTCGCCCGAGGCAGTCCAAGCAAGGAGGGAGCTCGCGGCTGAGCTGAGGGACACGCTCATTAAGCTTGGGCCGACCTTCATCAAGGTACGAGAAAGCGCCACGCCGCCATCCTCGCGCGCTCCCAGACTGCCCGCCGACCCGTTAGCGTCGGCTCGTGCAGGTCGGCCAGCTCCTGTCGACGCGCGTCGACGTGCTCGCGCCCGAGGTGATCAGTGAGCTTGCGCGGCTCCAAAATGATGTGCCGGGCTTCTCAGCCAAGCGTGCCAAGGAGCTCATCCGGAAAGAGTTGGGCAAGCCCGTTAATGAGGTCTTCGCCTCCTTCGATGAGAAGCCCCTCGCCGCCGCCAGCCTCGCGCAGGTTCACCGCGCTACGCTTAAAACGGGCGAAGAAGTGCGCGCGCTGCACTGCGCTGCGTCGCGTGGCCCCTTTGTGCCAGGTGCAGCACACCGCGCCTGCCACCTATGTCCTGCCGGCTGCTGCATGCCTCCATGTAGGTCATCATCAAGGTGCAGCGCGAGAACCTGCGCAAGCTCTTCGACGTGGATCTGTTCAATATCCGGCTCGTTGCGTCGCTCGCCGACCGGCTAGACCCTGAGACGGAGGCGGTCGGCTCCAACTGGCGAGGCATCGCCGAGACGAGTGGTGAGGTACTCTATCGCGAAATCGATTTCAACATCGAGCGTGAGGCGGCCGAGGAGTTCGCCAAAAACTTTGAGGGGTATGACTCGGTCAAGATCCCTAAGGTGTGCGTGTGGTGAGGGGTGGGTTCGTCATCTGCCCGAGCATGCTGCGGGCTGCCCCGCGTCCACGCGTGTCTCTTCCCTCCCGCTGTAGGTCTACCCCGAGTTGTGCACCTCGCGGCTTGTCACGATGGAGTTCTGCCCAGGCGTCAAGCTCACTGATGAGACGGCACTCAAGGAAAGGGGGTACGATCCAGAGCACCTGGCGTTTACGCTGACCAACTCGTACCTGGAGCAGATCTGTCGGCATGGCTTCTTCCACTGCGACCCGCACCCCGGCAACCTGGCCGTCGACGATGGCTACCCAGGCGGTCGGCTCATCTACTACGACTTTGGGATGATGGAGCGCGTTGAGAGGAATGTCAAGAAGGGTTTTGTCGACCTGATCTTCGCCATCTACGAAAACATGCCCAAGGAGGCGTGCGACGCGCTCGAGAAGATGGGCGTGCTGCGGCCCGGCGTCGACCGTTTTTCGATCGAGCGGATCGCCAAGAACATGCTCAATACGTTCCAGTCAACGCTTGCGAACGCCGACAACAAGTGGGAGAACCAGATGACGCCAGAGGAGCGCAAAGCGTCACGACGCGCGAGGCGCGCCAAACTAGGGCAGGACCTGTTTGCGACACAGGCCGATAAGCCCTTCCTGCTGCCGCCCAAGTTCACCTTTGTCTTCCGCGCCTTTACAACTATCGACGGTATCGGAAAGTCGCTCGTGGGCCCCTCATATGACCTGAGCCGCATCTCGCAGCCTTACCTGCGCGAGCTCGCCGACCTGAAAGACGGCTCCGCGTTCAAAACAATGGTGCGCGAGCTGGGTAAGCGACTCGGCTGGCGGCCAACCGACATTGCACAGGTCGTGACGCAGCCACGCAAGGTTGCAAGCATCGCGAGCACTGTGAAGAAGCTCGAGGACGGTGACCTTCGGCTACGCGTACGCACGCTTGAGGTGGAGCGTATGCTCGAGAGGGTTGAGACGCGGCAGCGGATGGTGGGTGCCGCCCTCGCATCCGCGCTGCTGCTGCAGATGTCGCTCGCGCCGTTCGTCCACCGGCTCGTCGCACGCGCCGTTCAGCTAATCGCCGCGCGCATCGCGTGGGAGGCGTGGAAGGCCTTCACGGCGATGCGCAAGCTTGAACTGCAGCGGTTGCGCTTCTCCAACGCCGACACTGCATATGACGAGGTGCTCTAGCGAGCTCCGCCAGCCACGTGCTCCGCACTCACTCTCAAAATGGCGTGGCGCGCGGCGCCGTGCCCGTCCGGCGCGTGAGGCTGCCGGTGCACGTGCGGCAGGCGCCCGCCTGTAGCCTAGAGTAGGAGAAGAAGACGGCAATGCGCAGGGTAATCCAACCTCAACTCCCCCCCCCCCCCCCCTCCCCCAAAATCCCCGCGGCCGCCACGCTATTGCCGCCACCCACTTGTGCACAGCGTTGCCCCCCCCCCCCCCCTTCCGCCCCCCCGTTTGGTCTCCTTCTTCCGTCGCCCCCTCGCCCTCTTTATGGGACACTTCCGCCATGCCATCACCACGGCCTCCGTGACCTCATCATCGACCCGTCCCACATTTCCTATTGCGCGTTCGCCATTAGCTCGCCGCGTTGCCGCGCGCGCAGTCTTTTATCTTTTATGAGTTCATGATCTCAACCATTTCCATTTTTGTCAAAACAATAACACTAGCCAATCGGCGGATCATGGAGCGAACCCCACTCCCCGCCTCCTGCTGCTGCTGCGCCCCCGCGTCGTCGCGCGATGTAATCACATGTAACATTGTCTGCGCGAATCGAAAGCGAAGGTTAAGGTAAAACATAAAACTAAAACTGTGACTACTATTACTATTATGTAAGATGTAAGATGTTGATGTTGTTATTGTTAAAAATAATTGAGAATCGGTTATAGTTATAGAAATAGCGCCCCCCTCTGCCTCTGCGTACAATGTGTCAAGATGCCGCTCCCGCCCAGAGCTGGTCACCCGCAAATCACACTAGCAAGAGAGAGAAATTCAAGAACCTGAAGGGAAGGGCGAGTAAGGTGATACCGCGATAATTTCGGTGCTCAGGCGCAGGGAGTAAGGAGTTAGAATCCATATGAATACCGTCGGGGGGGAAGGGCGCCGGGGGGGGGGGGGGTCGATCGCCGATGGCTTCATTAGTGATGAAGACGAGAGAGGCGCGGGGGGGGGGGGGGGGACTGCGTGCCGCGAAGAGAAGGCGAGGTGGCCCTCAGGTATCAGAAATAAATGGAGTAATTTTGAAGGGAAAACGGGGGGGTCTCTCTCTCGGCGAGATCTCGGGGCGCGTGGAGGAAGAGGAGAGAGAGAGGAGAGAGTGAGAGCCATCTCAGCAGCGCCCCTTGAAAGAAGGCGAGAAAGGAAAGAATAAAACGCCTGAGAAGATTAGAGGAACAGCAGCAGAGAGAGGGAGAGGAGAGGAGAGAGAAGAGATAAGAGAGGAGAGCTCTCGCGAGATGTTCCGCGCCTCGCTCGTCGAAAAGAAAAAACCCCATCTTTCTACTCTCCCTCTAATACTTGGTGGGCGCTCCTTCTCCCGCTCGCGCCGAGGCCCAAATCCACCTGCCTTCCTCTTTGATCTAACGCCCCCATTCATGTTGTTTCTCTTGGCCTACCCATCTCAGAATGTCATCCTTCTCTCACCTTCAATTTCCTGAATACACAGCCCTCGTTTTATCCATTCCCACTACTCACCCTCGTTCTCTTCTCGCTTCTCATCCCTTTCTCTCTCCCTCTCTCTCCCATGCTGCTCCTCCTCCTCTCCTCTCCCTCCCTCCTCCTCCCCTCCCCTCCCACGCCACGCGCGCGCGTGCCGAGCATGCGCGGCGAGCAGGCCTTCTCCTTCGGCCCCGCTGCCCTCCTACGCGACGTCAAGGCTGCCCTCCCTCAGTTCCCTTGGCTCGCAGAGGGAGAGGGCAACCCCAACAATAAAATCGATGTGCCTCCCCATGTCTCTGCCGTGCTCTCGCAGCCTCACGCGCCGAAGCGGGAGGCGGAGTCGGTGGTTCGGACGGAGCGCATCCGCTCACGCTTTCTTGAGGCCACTCACGACGCCGCACAGCTCAAGAGGATGCTGGTGGGAGAGGAGGATGAGACGGCGTGGTGGAGAACTCCTCAGCACACTCCAGAGGGAGGACGAGAAGTTACAGTGGAGCGGCCGCTGACGGTGCTCGTCGCAGGCGGGGGACTGGCAGGATTGGTCACCGCGGCCGCGTGCCACGCCAAGGGGATGAAGGTCGCAATCTTTGAGCAGGCGTCATCGTACGCACCGTACGGAGGGCCGATTCAGATTCAGTCCAACGCGCTCCGCGCAATCGAGCGCATCTCGCCCAAGGTGTACGAGGAGCTGGTTGCGGCGGGTACAGTGACTGCTGACCGCGTTTCCGGTCTCAAAATTGGTTATCGCAAGGGCAACAAGCTCGCCGGCCTCTACGACGCAGGCGACTGGCTTGTGCGCTTTGACACCATTGGGCCAGCACTTGAGGCGGGCTTGCCAGCAACTGTCGTCGTGGACAGGCCGGTTATCCAGCAGATCCTGGTCAAGCACGGCTTTCCCGAGGGAACCGTCCGGATCAAATCACGTATTGAGAGCTTCGAGGATCTGGGAAACGGCCGCGGTGTCGTCGCCACACTCTCGGACGGCACCAAGGCGTATGCCGACGTCCTAGTGGGCGCAGATGGGGTCTGGTCGCAAGTGCGCAAGGTGATGCACGGGCTCGGAGAGGGCGCCGGCGGCTTCGCCGCCTCGGGAGCGGCTGGTGGCGCGCTCGACGATGCCGAGGCGCGCAAGCTTGCCCGTGACACCGTTCGCATCGCCGCGCAAGCCGATCGACGCTACTCAGGCTTCACCTGTTATGCCGCCCTCGCGCCGCACCGCGCCTCCAACATCGAAGACGTTTCCTATCAGATCCTCCTCGGTGAGAAGAAGTACTTCGTCTCGACGGATGGCGGAGGCGAGCGGCAACAGTGGTTCGCGCTCATTCGCGAACCCGCCGGCGGCGTTGATCCCGAGCCCACCGAAGCTGACCCGCATCCCAAGCTTACGCGGCTCCGCAAGGTGCGCACTACCCACCGTCGCCCACCCTTCGTACTGAGTCTGCGCGCGCGTCGCACAGCGCCGCCCTAAGCTTCGACCGACGCCGTCTGGCGCAGGAGTTCTCCTGCACTGAGGGTGATGCCGATGGTAACATTTGGGATCCCTTTGCGCTCGAGCTGATCAACGCCTCCACCGAGGAGGACATCAAGCGCCGTGACCTCTATGACGGAGCGCCGCTACTCGCTACCTGGGACCCGCGGCGATGGTGAGTGCACCGGCAGCCACGGCCGCGGATCGGCAGCTGATACCACGCGATGCTGCTCGCTTTGTCCTCGACGCAATCGGTCTGCAGGCCTGCTGCACAAGCCTCATGTGCGCTGCCACCCCTCGCTCATATGCTGACGCCTTGGCATAGGTGGGCCCCATGGTCCAAGGGACCCATCGCGCTCTGCGGCGATGCGGCGCACCCGATGATGCCTAACCTCGGCCAGGGTGGGTGCCAATCGACCGAGGACGGGTACAGGCTAGTCGAGGAGCTTGCTACGGTGAAGCACACAAGTACGCGCCGATACACCGTCCCCCCCCCCCCCCCCCCGCTCCCGCAAGCATCGCCGCTGCCAAGTGGTGGCGCGATCCCCACAACAAGCCTAACCCAACCTGGCAGCGGCATTCTGACGCCACTTCCATTTTCTGCATAGGCGAGACCGCATCGGCCCTGGCGCGGTACTCGCGCGTACGTGTGATTCGCACCGCTATTGTGCAGGGGTTTGCTCAGCTCGGTGAGCGGGTCCACATAGCCCAGGCATCCAGCGAGCGAGCGGACCACTGCGAACGCATGAAAGCCCCTGCCCGCTCGGAACCGAAACCTATAGCAGCATCACCGCAATGCTGCTGGTTCGGTGGCAATCATCAGCACGATCTTGGATGGTTGCGTGGGCTTGTTTGTTCGAAATCGCTGCGACAACCGCTAACCTGTGCCGTGCCCCGCAGGCTCGGATCTACTCGTCGATTTCGATTTGATGATGACCATTCCGATCCTCGGTCCATTCTTCCTCACGATGACCCAGCTCTCAATGCCATGGATCCTGCGATTCCTCTACACTGCAGAATTTTGAGCTTTGCCGACGCAAGCATTCTCTCTATTTGTAGTAAGCCTGTTGGCCGTCCTCTACTTCTAGCCGCAAAAGTGAGCATGTGCTCAGGAATCGTTGAGTGAACAGCTCGGCGATTAGGGCTCCGGGTCTAGGCTCATCATGTGCTGGGTAAGCGCGCATCTTATGTGTGCGCGTTTGAGAGCGTGCCTACGTTTATGTGGCCGCCACTAGTTTTTTGCCGCAAGAGAAGCATCAGGAATTCGTGTGCTCTCAGCCGGTGCGTTAATGCGCGTTTTGTGTTGTGCGCGCGTCCCTCCTCGGCCAAAATGCTCATTGAGAGCAGCGCGCTACATGGGGCTTTCAGTCGTCGTATGCAGGAGGGGGCTCCTTATCCTGCGGCAAGATTTGTGTCGTTGGGCGGTGGGTCTGCTTCAAACTCATGACAACCCAGCCAGCGGCAGCCCTAATACAGATATTCAATATTCCTAGATGCCGCTAGACGGCGGGTGCGTATTGCAATGATGGCATTCTAATGGCTAGTGGCCAGCGGGGATGCAATGCTCTAGGCGATAGCAACCCTACTGCGAACTGCGAACTATTAATTACAGCCCCCACCGCCAGCACCTATATCTCTTAATTAAGCGGCGGCGGGAAGCACCTTTGAATAAGGCCTGTAACCACTTGGATTTGGGACTAACCGGATATTGTGGGTAGTTCACCGACCCCTATCTAGTTAGATAGTGATAGTAACCGACCCCTATCTAGTTAGATAGTGATAGTTGCAAATGGCCCCCTGGGTAGCTGGGTATTCTGGGTATCCCGATACCCATATTATTGTCGCATCCAGAGTATTTTGTATACTCTAGGCGGATGCGGTGCTTCTATCAATGTGTAGTATGTGAGAGTATTGAGTGAGTTTTGTTTTTGCCGATGAGTTACCTCGAAGCTCCGCCGCATTGCACGCCGAATTTGTGTTCCTTTGTCCTTATTTGTTTCATTGGTTTGTTTGTGCGATGTTGCGTTAGTTTTCGGAGTTTTCTTGTTGGTGAGTGAGTGATGGTGTGGTGTGGTGGTGTCTCGTGAGCCGTCGTCGCGATGTAGCGCGCCCTTTTCCCCCCTCTCTCAAGACTTCTCTTCACTCCATGCCCCTAGCCCCGCTGAGACTTGCCACGATCAAGCTTCGGCTTGATGCGACAGTTTGATTGAAGACAACCCTCACTCACCGCACGCCCTCGCCACACATCTCACACCTCTCCGGCCATAGCCCGCACATGTGCATGGTGCACATGCCCGTCTGGGCCCGTCTCACTCATCAGCCCGCTCTGACCCATGGGATAAGCATGGCTCACCTCTGCGGGGACGAGCGCGGTAGGCCTAGGCCAGGATATCCCGGATATCTATTTGGATATTTGGGCAGCTTTGCAGGAAATGGATATCTTTTGGATATGTCTAGGATATTTGGGCGTGTGTTGAGGCGGTGGCGCCCAAAAAAAAACTCTTTTTTCCGTTACTTCGGAGAGCAAGCTGCGAGCTGCGAGTGAGAGGTGGAGGGGGGCCATCCCCATTCGTCACCGTGACGTCAATCACAGCTCACAGCCGGGAGAGAGAGGGGAGAGGAGGGGAGAGGGATGGATTGAAGATGGACAGGGAGAGGAGAGAGGGCAGAGAAGGGGAAGGCGGAAGGGCTGGTGGAGAAAGAGTGGAGGGGGATGGCGGTGGAGGGGGATGATTGGAGAGGTGGGACGCCGGGCGACCGGGCGACGACGCGGCGAAGGTAAAGTTATGTGCTATTATAATACTAGATTGTGGATATTTCTTGAGATATTTGGGTGTGTGGGTTGGATATTTTTTGGATATATTTCATGGATATTTGGGCAAAAATTTGTGGATATCCTGGCCTACCCCTAGAGCGCGGTCAGCCTGCCTTCCCTCGCCATTCCTTCGCCGCTCGCCTCACCTCCGCCTCGCCAAGCCTCCGCCTCCCACTGCCCCCCTTGCTTTTCCCCATTGCCTTGCATATGCCCGCTGTTTGTTCTCTCTCCTTCTCACCACCGCGTCCTCCTACCCTTGAGGACTGAGCCCCCCCTCAGCCTCAAGCACTCAGGTCTCCTCCCCTTCCTCCTCGTCATCGTGGTCCGTCGCGATCGATGGTGCGGTGGGGGTGGTCCCAGGCTCTCTCCTTCTCTTTCTTCCCTTTCTCGTCGGTGCGATACGTATGTTGCTCTCCGATTTATTCGATGGTTTGTCTCGTTTGGCGTGGTGGTCCTCATGGGTGTCAGCCTTGGTCTCGAGCTCGCTTTCAATCTTCTTCTTCTCCCATGGGCCAGAGGCGCTCTTGGATAGGAAGTCGGGCTCGAGGTCTACTCCCTCCAGCTTGTTGAGATGCGCGACGATGGCGCTAAGGGCCTCTTCGTCCTTGATCTTGTATCCCTTCTCGTATGGTGTAAAGGAGATGGTGATTTTTTGGGATGCTTCGAACTCAGCTTCGGCTTCAGCTTCAGGTTCAAGATCTTCGTCGAGTAGAGCCACCTGGGTAGCCGAGGCGGAGAGGGTGGTTAGTCCTATGAGCAGCCGTGTCTCGTCGGGGCCCTGCGGGCTTGATGCGGTCCTCTCCTTGGCACCTCCTCCCAATGTTGTTTGGGTGTGGTGTCTGTCTGTTGGTCTTTGTTGAGCCGCTTGGCTCTCTGTCCTGTTTGGCCCACGCGCGCATGCGGCGCGCTTGTTGTCTCGTCAGCTAACAACCATTAACTGAGTTAACTAGTTAACTGCTTCTCCTAGTCCCTAGCCTTGACACTCACTCTCAGAGTGATGTGGCGTCAGTTCATCAGCTGACGACACCGACTTCGAGCTTACGGTTCCTCCCAGCCCGCAGCTAGGTTAGAATGAGTTGAGTTGAGTAGTTGGAACTCGCGCCCAATTCATGAGTATGAAGAGTCCCCCCCTCTGGCCTACTCTCATGAGTATAAGTATAAGTACATTACAATCCGTTTACTCATGAGTATACTCACTACTCATGATCATGAGTAGTGAGTACATGAGTGACTGTTACGCTACTCCATTTATTTATTATACTTAATACCTTGGGGGAGGGGGGGGGGCGACGCATATCGCATATCGGCGGCCGACGAGCTACGAGCGACGGCGAACGCGGCCCCGGCTCGCTGCTGGCTGGCTCGGCCTGGCGGCTTGGCTCGCTCGCATCTCGCGTGCCATCTGTCCCACCCCCCACCTCAGCCTCCGCCTCCTCTCGCATCGGGATGGCACGATCGAAGAGGCAGCAACAGCAGCAGCAATAGCATGGCGCCATGACGAGCACCCAGAAGCAGGCGCGCATCAACACGGTGATGCTCCTAGTATCGCAAGGAAGGCGGGCGACAAAGACCCCGCCTTCTCACGCCTTACAAAGGCAGTCGCCACGGATACAGGTGAAAGGATGGCAAAAAAGGCGAAACATTGAAATTGTGTGGAAATGTTATTAAATTAAATTAAATTAAATTATTAATGTTATATCCTAGCCAACCCCACTAGCTAATTGGACACAACTTTTCAGCCCCGGACTCCCGCCATGCCTGACGAGCCAGGTGTCCGCGTGGTACCGGGGGGAGAGGGCATTGCCCCCCCCCTCGGTACTTGTCCTCCCCCCCAGTGCATGCACCGGCCCTGCGCACCCCAGCACACCCTCTCCTCGAGGCCACGCTGGGGGAAAACCCCTTTCGGGTAAAACAACGCAGGGGGGGGGGGGGCATTCGTGAGTTTAGGGGTCCAGAGCACTAATCTCCCTCGCCCGAGCGAGTGGCCGCGGCGAGCCGCGGCCCTTCCCTCCTGGCTCTGGCAGCCTCCATCTTCTTTTACCTAAACTGGGCAAGAAGATACGTTAGCACCGGAGGGGGGAGCTGCCGCTCCCCCCTCCCCTCCCTCTTCCCTTTTCCTCCTCTCTTCCCTGCGGCGGGGGCCCATGGCGCGCGCCTGCGGCCCCACTTCAGGTCCCCAGATGGCCAGCAGGGGCCTGGGAGCACAGCTCAGGGGGCAGGTGAGGCTGGGGCATGGCCCTGGCCCCTCCTGCCTCTCCCTCGCTGGCGCTCCGCGCCCCTGCAGGTCGACAGGAGCTGGTTGGGGGGTCCTGATCAGGGGGGCCCAGTGGGAGGAGGGGCTGGTCAGAGAGATGGGCAGGCCACGACGGGCCAGGGCGGGCGAGTCAGGCGGGCCTGTGGGGAGAGGAATGGGTCAGCAGAGCTGTGTGCTCCTGGCAAGCCATCAGGCGTGCCAGGAGAGTGGGTGGTTCCTCCTCCATGGCAGGGGAGGAGTGGAGAGAGAGGGGGGCTCGTGCCCCCCCATGGGCGAACTAAGTATAAACTTAGTTGAATTGTGTGGAAATGTTTACGTGAATGCTCTGAATATATGGTATACTACGGCTGATTATTGATTATGAAAATGGAAACTATGGCTATGGACATTTGATGGCTCATATCGAGCCCGTCCCATATTCTACGGAACGCGACCTTGCACATTGCACCTGAACAAGAGCGCCCAAAAGACAATACTGTGGCTGCGGCACGTTGGCGCCTACTTACCACGAAGAGCGGCTGAATTGAGCGCCTGAGGGCTGCAAAAGTCGTGTGTGACGCACAAGTGAAGCAAAAGTACCTCGCGACAAACAATCCTCGAGAAGGGTGACCCGCCTATAGAAGCACGGGCTGGAGCGGCGAGCGCGAGCCGGCGAGCGAGCGCTCAATAGAGGGTCGGGCTGCGCATGGGTAAGTTGGAATGGTAAAGAGAAGGCGCAAAATGTGGAGGGAGAGAGCAGAGGGCGCACCATCGATGAAGGCTCGCTCAAGTGGGTCCCTACACCGCTGAGGGTTGTTGCAAGAGCACGGCATCCTTGCTGAGCTCTCTCTCGCTCCCACTCGCAACATCACAACTCACGGGCCCGCGACTTCCACTTTGCTGTTCGGCCTTCAGCGGGTTCGCCTTCAGCATCTTAGTCTTCAGCGGGTTCGCTTGCATAGCGAGATGACGAGCATTAGCTAGCCCAGCACGACTATATAGCATGTGCACTCAGGCTTCCGTTTTCATGCCGGGCGTCTCACGAGTGCCCGCAAAAGTGAATCGATTCAAGATGAGATGATGCCTTTAGCCAGGTGCGAGCTCGCACAGCCGCCAGCGCTGACAACAGCCAAACGCCAACATTGCCTTCTGCAAGTGCGCACGGTCCTCCGCGTCTGGGGCGGGCTCGGGCCATGGGAGGCATGGGCTGAGCTGCCCTGCCCACTCAACCTGTGCCTTGGTACGCGTGGCCTCCACTTCAAACATCTTCTTATTGCGCAGGTGGTGCGAGACCACGAAGCGGGTCGCATCCATTGCGCCGTACGTGGCGTCGCGCATCGCGCGCGCCATGGCCACGAGCGAGATCGACTTGTTCGCCGAGGCAAGTGCGTAGCCAAGCGTGACGTCCGAGTAGCCGCAGTCCCAGTGCACCCGCTGCCCATGCGTGGCCCGACCACGCGCCACGACGTCGGCGATGTACGGCGAGCGCGCGAACCAGCTGCCAAGGTCAGAGCCCATGACGGTGAGGGCACCGACCACAAAGGGGAACGGACCATACACCCGCGGCGCGTGCTCGCCGCGAGGGCAGCCTTGCACATGTGCAATGGCAGCGCCGATGGGGCCGGCTGCCCAGCCGCAATGCTTCCACTCGTCAACTATAAGCGAGTCGTACTGCACGTAGCCAGCGTAGACATTTGGCAGTGCGAGCGCAGGCCGGAGGAAGGCGGCGAGGCGCGCCACGTCGACAAGCGAGTCGTCGTCTGCCTTGGCGTAGAACGCTGCTCCCGGAAAGGCGACTGGTGCATGGCGGAACCACGCAAAGAGCTTGTCAATGCAAGAGTAGATGCCGCCACTCTCGTTGAAATCTGAGGCGTCCACCTGTGTGGCCGCTGGCGGCCAGAGTCAAGCGGGAGGGCGTGCTAGCGCACGCGAGCAGGCGACCACGCACCTCGACAAAATCGTCACGTCCGAGCTGTCTTCGCTCAGCCTCAAGGTTCTCGCGGTCGCGCGCCGATAGGCCGCGTCCGCCAACGACGAAACGAATCAACGCCGATACCTTGTCCTGCAGCAGTGGCACACTGGGCGTGTGAGGGACGCGTCGCCTCGCGGGCTGGCCAGCAAGGGCGCTTCTGCGCGGGGGGCGTGCGTGCACGTCTGTCATTGGCTGGGTTCCTCTCTCGCATGTACAGTCAGAAACGCGAGGTGCACCATCGCTCGCGTGAGTGTGGAAGACCAGCGCGTGAAGCGAAACTATGTCCGTCACACGCACTTGCTCCGCTGGCTCGATCACGCTCGAGCGGATCCATTCTCTGGCAGCAGGCGTGCGAGGATTTGTCACAAAGCCGAGAACGAGAAACAACGGAGGCTTGCTGCCCCTCCGCCGTCTACGCCGGCGCTCGAGCGTGCGTAGGAGAGAGGATCGTTCGCGCGCTAGCTGCTGCTCTGTGCGAACCGCCACGGCAGCCTCGCTCAGCACCGAGCGAGCCTCGGCGAGCGTGGCTCCCACAGCGGCAGAGACGGACCCCATCTGCGCCGCACCCACGCCGCGAACACCAGTAAAGTACAAGTTTACTCTAGAGTACAGAAACAACAAACAAAAACTTTTGTTATAGTTTGACCTATGGAGCGTGCCGCGACCGCTCCCGAGCCCCAGGCGACCCTCGCCACCGCGCCCCACCTGGGACGCCCCATGCCGCCCGAGGCGGCTCGTCAGAAAGCCCTCTCAAAGCCCATCCAGCCCATCCAAACCACACCCCGCGCAAGCGCGTGGGGTGGCGAGCACTGGCACCGAACAGGTTGCCACCATGGCTCTGCGTAGCAGGCAGGGGGTCTTGGAGACCCCCTCCAACAGTGGGAAAACCCCCACCCCAAGAGCACCTCATGTGGGAGGGCAGCTCAGCTGCCCTCCCCATGGTGGAAACCTCTACCATCAGTGCACCCAACATGGGAGGGCACTTCACAACCATCAATCTCCTACGGAGAGCACCCTAAGCCTCTATTTTCCAGCATGTTGACTCACTTCTCGTTTTCACCCCACTCCTTTGGGCCACAAGATCCTACAACTCAGTGCCCTGCCTTGGGCACTCCTTCAACACTTGACTCCCTCTCCCACTCTCCCTTCCCTCTACAACCAACCCCCAAGTAGCACGAATCCCCTCCCTCGCCCTCTGTTCTGTCAGAGCAAGGCTGATCTCACTCTTGGAGATTGCCTGCGAGGGCGCGCCGGCAGCTAGCGCGGAACGCGGTTCTTGTGGGGAGCTCATGGAGCTTTCCTCGGGGGTGACTACGGGCATGGTGATCGACGCACGACGCACGACGCACGCACGGAGCACGGTGGGCGCGGAAGTGCGAAAGGAGGCTTGTGGGAGGTGGTGGCAGGCGACTGGGGGTGGCTCAGGCGCGTGCTTGACTTGTATTGACTCGTTGACTCGGGGTATAGACTCGGGAACTCGGGGGGACTCGCTTGGGAACACGGTGGGACTCGACGAAGTTGCTACAAAAATCACTCACAAGAAACCAAAAACCAAAGTCCTTGGGCTCAGAAAACTAACGTAAACACTCCGGAATCATACGATAAACAAACCCCTCCCCGCGCGGCGAAGGCTGAAGTCGCGATCGCTCGTCATGCGCGAAGATATACGGAAAGAGAGCGCATAACTACGCCACCGAAGGGTTCGAACTATCGTTAAAGTGGAACTCGTCCGCTGAAGCCAACGCGGAGGGTCGAGGAGAGATCCAAACTCGCGCGGGGGGAGAAGGCGATGTGCGGAGAGACCTTCTAGACAAGCGACGAGCAAGGGGCGACGAAACAAGACGCGAGACGCGAGGCGCGTGCCATTCGTTCTTCCTTTCTTTCATCGAAACCGCGACGAAACTAACATTAAACGTCGGTGCCCCCTCCGCGAGGATCGCGAAGAAGAACGGACGAGATGGAGGCAATCATCGAAGGAACCGCGAGAGGAATCGAAGCGAGGGGGGGAACAACGACGGCCGGAGGAAACGAACCGCGCGCGGGGGAGAAGAGAACCTCGCGCGGGGGGGGGGGATTAATATAACGGCCGGAGGCGACGGACGGCACGCCGAGGGAAAGAACCTGCCGCGGGGGGGGCGAGGGACCGAGGGCACGGCGGGGCAGCGTGGGAGGGCGCGAGGCCGATCTCGACCCATAAGAATTTGTTTAAAAAATTTAGAGTACAGAAACAAAGTAACAAAGTGCTCCTACTCTAGCTAGGCTCTACCCTAGATGGGAAATACGTATTCACCGTATTTGGCCAGAGGCCAAATACATATGTATTTGGCTGTATTTGAAGGGTGTCCTGAGTTGTAGGCCTCTAATGTATTTGAAATGTATTAGGCCCCTACATGTGAAACACAGGAACAGTGTTTTTTTTCGGTTTTCGGAGGCCCAAAACATATGTTTTTCGCTGTTTTATTTCTTATTTCGGGCGGCCGCCGGCCGCCCGAAATATAAAAATCTTCTTAAAATTCCCGCTACGTGTGCGGCGTGAGGCAGAGTGCTAACGAACCTCCCTACTACCCAACTACCCAACCTTAACCCCTAACAATCACGAGGCGCGGAGAGAGGGGGTCAAACATCCTAGTAATTAACAATATATATGTATATGGGGGCATAATTTCTCCCTAATTTGGGTGGTGCACCGGGACTTTTGATGGCCCGCACCTTTTCCCCAGTTCCCTGCTGCTGGGCCTCTCCTTCGGGGTGCTCGCGGGGGGGCTCATGGTAGGGTGAGACTCCCCGCGGGAGGGGAAGAAACCGGAGGGAAAGGAGACCAAATGAAGGCAAGCCGCCTTCAGGTCGCCAAGAACTAACGACCTGACAGCTCACGGATCACGGAGTGACACACGCTCATTATAGTTTTGAGGCATTGGATTGACCAACCTCAGTGTGACGTTAGCTAGTGTATTGATGCGATGTGACAATTGATTTGTGATATGAGTTTGACGTTTCACATTATCTTCGAGAGCGTCTTGCCACTTCGCGAGGGCGTCGACCTCTAACTCTACGTTGATATCAAGCAACTTTCGCGAAAGTTGGACATGAGGGGCCGCCCGCATAGCGTTTTCATATGTAGCGTTAGGTTACTTTCAATGGGAAATAATAGAATGTTTGACGTGAGGCGAGAAGCGTCCAATGCCATTGTCACCAAAACACACTGGTAGACCAAGGGCATTGACTTCGGTGCGGAAAGGCCCCCCGCCTACGACCGCGTCAATGCAGCAGAAGAAGGCAAGAGGCCCTCTCGGGACGATCCCTCATGCCGAGCCAAGGCGACGCCGTTCTCGTCGCGTACGTGGTGCTGCTCGGCCTCTCCTTCGGAGTGCTCGCGGGGGGGCTCATGGTAGGGTGAGACTCCCCGCGGGAGGGGAAGAAACCGGAGGGAAAGGAGACCAAATGAACGCAGCGCCGCCTTATCACATCGATTCAATATTAAATATCAAATCAAAATCTGCGATCTGCATCATTGCACCGCTCTTCCATCCGAGCAGCGTCTTAGCACTTGCAGCTATTTATCGTTGGGGTGATGGGCAGCAAAGATCCCATATCGCATATGCCTACGCACAAACACATACATCGAAGTTCAAGCAACGAAAGCCCGTCGGCGCCGGCAAGAGGGGAGAGAGCCCTCGCGTCTCTAACAATAGCCGGATCAGCCCACCGCACAGAACAAGAGCATAGAAAAACTCACACTCACATCTCATCGCGCATGCTGCACAAGCATCGGTCGAACAGCTATATTGCATCATCTGCAGCGGGCTCCTGATAGCAGTTGAACCGAATCGGCGGCCAAGAGCAGGTGGCATCATGGGGGTAACACGCGTGATCGCCCGTAGGGCTGAGAGGCTGGAGCATGCTTAGAGCCTGTACACTGCTTTTGGGCTCATCCTGGGCGGTGGGGTAGGGGGTGGCCGGTGACGAGGGCTGATGACCACGCCGTCGACCGCCACCGCACTGTCGACCTCTTTCTCCTTGGCATACGGCGGCATCTTGAGCGAGGGGATGACCGGCTGTTGCGGCTTGGGTTGGGACGCGGTGGTGGGCCGGATGTTGCGGTTGCACTGAAACAGGTTGTTTGGGTCGTACCGCGCCTTAGTCCGCTGTAGCCTCGCCTCAGAGGTGCCGAGTGCACTCGAGGGTGCTTGGTTGTTACCAACCACAAAATTGCCATCGAGAGTGTCCATAGTTTCCATCGCGCCCCCCTCGATGAGGCTCGCCCTCAGATCGCGTACCCATGCCACGACCTGCAGGTCGGGGGGAGGTGCCGTGAGCATCTGGAGATCGCGATGATCATTGCGTGATGGGAGGTATGGGGGCACTGGCGGTTGGTGCGCGCGCACCTGCTTCCGATCGCCGCCACCCGGCTGGAATTGCCCCTGGATGAGCACCCAAAACGCTCCCGGCATCCCGCGCCCTAGGTTACAGGCGGTGCACCCCTCTTTCATCTCGGCGACGGCGCCACCAAGCGGGAACGTAATCACGGCTGCAACGTCGCGGGCGGGGCAGCGTAGGGTGAGCAGTGAGCAGGCTAGCGGGTGCGTGTTGGCAAAATGAGGGCAGTCGTGGTGCGCACCTGAGGTTGAGTTGGGGTGGCGGTTGCGCGTGAAGTCGACGAGTGTGTCCAGCAGCTTGCCTCCGAGCTCGGGCACCACAAGGGTCGCGCTGTGGTAGTGGCCGGGCTTCTGGAAGCCCTCAAGCATCCGTTGCGTGCCCGAGTGGTAGTCTGTCCGCTGGAGCGATTTGATCGACGCACAAGCGCCAAAGGCGCCCGAAAAGCCGCAGCCCCGCAGTGGCGCAAGACTAGGAAAGTCGCGGATAGTCTGTGAGGCAAGCTCACCCTGGTCGACCGCTTGTGTATCCGCCTCAACAATCGCTGTCGACACGACCGGCTGGCCGCAAGCAAGCACGCATGCGCCCGAGACAGAGCGAGCCGAGCGGCCGATCCACTCGGCCCAGTTGCGGATGGTCGAGTGCGCGCTCCCGCTCGAGGGCGCAAGATTCATAACGAGGCCTGAGTATGCATACTTGATTGGGTGCGCACGCATCGTCAGCGACGAAACAATACCAAGATTCGAGCCACCGCCCTGCAGCCCCCAGAAGAGCTCACTGTGCTGGTTGTCCTTGGTGGCCGTCACGGCCGTGCCGTCGGCGAGGACCACCTGCGGTAGCGAGGTGATCGAGCAGGCGGGATGATAGTGAGTCGAGGTGACAGAGGCAGCGGCGCAGGCGGGAATGGCGCCGCGTCCGCGTGTTCATGCCCACCTCGGCCGACACAAAGTTATCAACGGCGAGACCGTATTGCCTTGAGAGGAAGCCGCACCCGCCTGCAAGCGAGAGACCAACCACGCCAAGACGCGGGCTGACGCCGGTGACGCACGCAAGACCGTGAGGCTGGCACGCCGCATCGAGTTCGCCGACGGTCGTCCCCGCCTGCACTCGCACCAGCCGGCGTGTAGCGTCCACGTCGACGCGCTTCATGCAGCTCAGGTCGAGCGCGAGTGCTCCCTCCTCCCTCCATTCCCTCCCGTGCCGTCCCGCTGCGAGGACAATGCGCTCACCACGGCGCGATGCCTCCTTCACCGCGGCGCAAAGCGCTGCCGTGTTCGTGGGTGTGAGAACACGAGAAGGAGAGCCAGAAGTGGAGAGGTTGGGTCCCGATTGGAGGAAGCGGCGGATTGAGGCAGGGCTGAGGGGCGCAGGTGCGGTCGCGGTGGAGGAGACTGCCGAGGGGTCCCGGGGGCTCTGGACCATCGCAGGGAAACGAGGGGATGTGGGTGGAAGCAGCTGCCTTCCCCTCTCACCCTCCCTCTCCGTCTCTCCCGTTCCGTCTCTCTCTCTCTCTCTCTCTCTCTCTCTCTCTCTCTCTCTCTCTCTCTCTCTCTCTCTCTCTCTCTCTCTCTCTCTCTCTCTCTCTCTCCCTCCCTCCATCTCTCTCTCTCCCCCTCTCTCTGTCTGGCCAGGTGTCACGCACAGCTAACCTTCACAAATATGTGAATAAACAAGGATGAACACAGAGTTGAGGCTTGGTAGGGATTGCCCTCCCTGCTTCGTCCCACTCCAATGCCCTGAGCCCCTCTTTATTCAAAGATTCTCTTTCTTTCTTTGTTTCTTGAAGGTTGTCTTCCACGACAGCACGGCCTCTCTCTCTCTCCTTCTCTCTGTCAATCTCTCGACGAACTCCCTCCTTAGCGCGACTTCCACAGAGGGATACCGACGTATAATACAAGTATCAAAGAAAATCAGTGATTCTGAGCAAATCTGTTTGGAGAGAGTCGTTGTTCTTAGATCCCAAGACCCTTGCAAGGAAGCTGCCGAGACACAAGTAAACAGCTCCATTTTATCAAAGAAATCCAGGCAAGGACCTTTGGAACCCCTGTGCAGTGACGAGTGAAGTAGCAACTCCAGAGATATCCCTACTGCCTCTCTCTCTCCCTTCCTTGTTCTCCCAATGCGCACCCGGTGCCGCTCCTCATCTCATTTTCCCCTTGAACATTCCCTCGTTTATTCAAGTACCGAGGGAGGGATTCGCAGGATGCGACGAGGATGGTCTCTTCTCTCTCTCCCCCTCTCTCTTCTCTCTCTCTCTCTCTCTCTCTCTCTCTCTCTCCCTCTCTCTCCCCCCCCCTCCCCCCCCCCCCCCCCCCCCTTTTCGTCCCGACTTCTCAACGGCGTCCGGGCACTTGGAAATGCGGCGGAAATTTGTCTATTTATAGATAGAATAATATCCTCTAGAACCATACATAAAGTAACTCCTTGCTGCCGGAGATAACCGGAACAGGTGAAATAAAGCGATTATCGCCTCGGTTTCTTCTGATGTCTGATGGCCAAATTACCCACATCATGCTGATCTAGGCCGGTTTCACGAAAATCTGTGAAAATGAAAATGGAAAATGGGGGAAGCACGTAGCATGGAGGGGCGACGGGTCAAAGAGAGTGCTACAATACCCGTCGCCGGGGAGCCGGGGAGGCCGCCAGCGGGTAGAGTACGGCGCTCCCCCCCCCCCCCCCCCCTTAACGCCCCCCCCCCCCCCCCCCGCGCGCAGGACGCACATGCGACTTTCAATGCTTACTACTTGTCTTTCAATAAGCGCCCCCCCCCACCTCCCTTCCCCCTTCACGCTCCCCCACCATCCCCCAAACCTGGTTCGCTCCTCCTCATCCTGGTTCGCTCCTCTTATCCCTGGGTTGCTCCACAAAACCGTGTTCCCTCCTTTTGGGCTCGCAGAAACCTGGATCCCTAAACTCTCCCAATCTTATATAAACTTGATTGTTTATTTTTTATGTTGTTACGTCTAAAGATGGAATAATGTACGCTGTCGTTCTGTCACCAGAGGGACGCGACCCTATATGTGAAACACAGGAACTTTTTTTTTTCGGAGGCCCAAAACATATGTTTTTCGCTGTTTTATTTCGGGCGGCCCCCCTACCCCGCACCTTTGTTCTTACACTGTGTTTTTCTCTGGTTTTTTTCGACGGCAAAAAACATACTGTTTTTGTTGTTTTATTTCTAAGTTTGACTGTGTTTCACATGTAGGGACGCGACCCCTCAAGATCGCTCCCTCACTACCTTGGAGCATGTGCGGGGACAACCATAGACCAGTCTGATGTCAAGATGTTCCCGAACGAATGTCGTTCTCGATTGGTGGGCAACTCGCAACTCATCAACTCATCAATCATAGCTGCTTTCCAGCATGAGAGGGCAAGGTGGCGGGAGGGCAAGAGAGTGGGGTGGGGGGGGCGGGAGGGGGGGGGGGGGGCGAGGGCGGAGGATCCGAGGGCAGAGGGCGAGGGCCGAGGGCGAAAGGAAGGAAGGCGGGAGGGGGAGAGTTCAACAAACATGGCTTCTCCGAGGTTTCTTCACCCCGACGTTTGAAGTCAAACGCGGAGTGAAACCTTGGAGAAATCGGAGAGAACCCCGTGCCCCCCCCCCCCCCCCCCCCCCCCCCCCGAAAGGTTAAGGTTGAGTGGAGTTGGCGTTCGACTTAAAAAAAAAGCGTTTTTGTTTTTTTCACCACCGACGTGGAGAGAGGGACGCGTCGAGAGGGGGGAGTGGGTGGGTGTATCCTGAGTGAGGAGGATCTCTTCCTTTCCCCTCCCCCCCCCCCTGTTTCTCTTCTGTGGGAACCGCCCCCTCCCCGCGGGGACGCGTCGAGAGGATGATGATGGGGGGACGGGGAGAGAGAGAGAGAGGAGTCCTTCACACTTCCCTCATTCCTCCATAGGAGTCTCCTCTTTTCTTCTTTCCTGATCTCTTCTTTTTTCTTCTTGCGGCCGGGATGCGGCCGGGACGCGCGCGACCGGGTACTCCCTTTGCAGAGTGGTGCGAGATAATGTATAAGAAGAGACGTGAGCAAGAATGTCTTTCGAAAAGTTGCTCGACGCTCTTTTTCGCCTCTCTCTCTCCCTCTCCTTATCTCTTTTGTTCCCTCTCTCTCTCTCTCTCTCTCTCTCTCTCTCTCTCTCTCTCTCTCTCTCTCTCTCTCTCTCTCCCTCCCTCCTCTGCCGCCGCGTTTCTGCCTTCTTCTTCGCGAGTTCCGCCTTCCGTCCAATTCATCATCATCATCTCCTCCCCCATCGCTCTCTCTCTCTCTCTCTCTCTTCTCTCCCTCTCCCTCTCTCTCTCTTCTACCTCCACTTCCCCTTCTTCCCCTCCTTCCCCCCCGCCACTCTCTCTCCCCCCCCCCCCTCTCTTCTCCGCCGACGCTCGCGCGCCCCGCTCTCTCAACACTCCGCAAGGGCACATTCATTCATCACCCCGTCACTTTCTTCACCTCTCCAGCTCTACCCGCCGCCAGCCCTTCTCCGCAAAATGCCCCGCCTCCCCCTCCTCCCCCTCCCCCTCCTCCTCCCGCTCCTCCGCCCGTCCCCCGCCCTCTGCCAGTCAACCACCAGCCCGCTCTCATTCGCTGAGACTCAGAAGGACGCGCTAGCCGAAGACCTCTGCACCGATGAGCTCAAGTGCCCTGGCGGCCGCTATGTCTCTTTCAATTTGACCACGGCAGAGCAGGACCCTGGGGCGCTCAGGAGGAGAGAGGCCACTGAGAGGAAGTTATTGTCGGACAAGGTGCCCGCGAAGTTGCATGAGCCCGTCAAGGACGACTTCGACGAGCTTCAGACCTGGCTTCAGACCATCGACCTCAAACAGGTGGATCTGGGATATTCCGCCACTGCAAAGGACGCGATGGATTCGGCGCTACGGAGCGATCCTCTCTCTCTCTTCGAGGTGGAAGCGCCGAAAGACCTGAGCGGGCTGCCAAAGGAGGTGGACATGTATCTGCGCTACGCGCCCGGCCACAAGGATGAGGTGAGGGACGTGTACGACGCCTCGTCGCCCTACCTGCAGCAGGCGCAACGCCGTCGGCTCGTAGCTGACATCTTTGGGGAGGGCGTGCAGACCGACCTGTCGGCCATCAAGTCCTTCTTCTCGCGCAACCGCCGCCGGGCATCTATCTTCCCAAACGGCCAGCCATACGGCGCCAACGACGACCGCACAGAAGTGCTCTACCCTAACAATCTTTACTTTGGCTGGTCCACGCTCGTTAGCACCGGCAACCGCGCGAGCCGTTGGTGCAGCGGCACAATGATCTCCCCCAGGGTCATCCTCACGGCCGCACACTGCGTGGCCACCATTGGGACGATGGGCAATCCAGGTGGCGTTAACTGGTTGAGCCAACCGCAGATCTGCCTGCGCGACATCCAGCGCCAGACCCCGACCGCAGCGTCCCCGACATACGCGGGCTGCACAGACAACGACGGCATCCTTGCCACCTGGACAAGGATGACTACCTTCGTCAAGTGGGCTCGCGACGCCGACCGCGACTGGGATATTGGATGGATCGAACTCGACTCGCCGGTTGGCCTCATTTCTGGCTGGAAGGGGATCCGTACGCGCAGCGCGGGATTCCCCGCCGGCACCACCATCAACGTTGCAGGCTATGGCGGCGACTGCCCTTCTGGAGGTGACTGCAACGACAACCTGAAGACGATGTCCTGCAAGATTGAGGAGGACTTTGAATGCATTGCCGCCTCAAGCCGGCCTAATCGGTACTACTATGAGTGTGACACCATCGGCGGAATGAGCGGCTCCGGCGCCTACCTCTACTTCCCGGACCGTGAGGCGCCCGACAATCGCTTTGTCATTGGCGTGCACGCCTATGGCATCGGAGACTGCACCTCCCATAACAGGGCAATCGTGATCCGGCCGAGCATTCTCCAGGCCATCTGCGCCAATACCCCAGACGTCATTTGCGGAGACTTCAGCACTCCTGGCGCCCCTGGGTCCAGTTGCCGGTGAGTGTGCAAGAGCGCCTTGAGGTGGGACATGCAAGCGAACATGAGGCGTGTGAGAGCAGATGGGAGGAGGTCCTCCCGAATGCTACCGCAACGACGCTTGCTCTTCACAGACAGCCTTTAAAGGGGCTGCGGAAGACAGCATGGTTCACTTCAAATGCATATCGCCGCCAGCTGGCAAGTGGCATCATATCTTCAAGCATTCAATCGGCACTGTTGACTTCTTGGTGGATGGTGCCTTGCGCTAAAGCTCGATTGCTATACATAAGTGAGGATTCTAGAATGAGCTAAGAGCTGAAGGCAAGCCGACATGCTGCAGCGATTGCAGCTTCTTCGGTGTTGCTTCCCGCGCTTCACGTCACGTGGCTAAAAATGATACAGGTGGCGACAGTGCGAGTCGGTAGAGATGCCGCAGAGCAGCACACGCCGTTCCCATGTTGTGGTCGATCTTGGAGTGGCAGTAATAGCCGGTGAATACTCTGCCATATGCGTAGCCGCCCAAGTGGCGAGATCCCCTTAAGAGGATGGCGAGGGCGCCGTGTCGTGCACCACGTGCTCTCAGGCGGATCACTAATGATTAGGCTAATGCACTGTGAGAACCGGGACTGAAACTTCGTGTCCAATTATAGCTAGTAGCTAGTGGGGTTCGGCAAGGATGTAACATTGCTTATTATTAACAATATTATAATGCACTGTGAGAGGACCTGATGGGCGCGGGAGGCCAGGCCACTAGTAGACGTTGGGGGCGGCGGGCTTGTGCCCACATTCGGTTCCACCTCACCGTTCATTTTCTCTTTTCTCGTGAATAGTGAATAGTCTCCGTCGCCGGCAATCGCCGACAATCGCTATTCCCTTTACTCTCCGCGAGTTGCCTCTTGCGCAGCGCAGGTAGCCTGTGGCATGACATCGAATGTGAAGACAAGCTGCCCTACTTTAGCAAAAATAAGACCTGAAGATTAAGGAGTAAGGCAAGTGTGGCTTGAGGACCGCTTTCCTCTGCTGACGGGCCTCAGCCCGTCAGCACCTCCGAAGTCGTCTCCCTCGCCGCGCCTGCCGCTGGCCTCGCTCCTGCCTCATTGCCCTCAGGCCTTATGGGCCATTCCAATTCGTCACAGGTCTGATATCAGGTGTTAGGTTGTCAAAACCTGACGACCTGATCCCTGACGTCCCATCACTGGTCACTAGTGTATCTGGTCTAGAGGATCTGATATCATTCATGATATTAGGACCTGATATCAGCCTGACGGCCCATCCGGGGTGCGCGAGGCGGCACTGCTTCAATAAGCGGGTAGTAGGTAGTAGGTCGATCGGTTGACGAGCGCGATCGTTTTGGTAGTTTCTTCTGTGTGCGCTCTCGATGCGTTAGCGCTAAGCTAGCATTAATTATGTTGCCTAACTAACTAATTAACTGACTGTTGTTTGCATGCCTGAACTCTATTTCTATACTCTATTGATCATACTAGCATACTATGGCACGCGCGCGCGTAACGCGTAACGCCTCGCTCGTTGTCGTTGCCGGTTGCCGGTTGCCGGTTGCCGGTTGCCGGTTGCCGGTTGCCGGTGGCGGCCGGATGGCCGGTGGCCGGTGGCCGGTGGCCGGTGGCCGGTGGCCGACCCGGTGGGGCTCGCTCAAACCTCGAAAAACAAAAATTTCGCGAAAATTAGGGCAAGCCTGTCCGAAAATCAGTGCAAAAACACCGAAATTTTCGAAAGAAATTTGGGCAGGTCAGATGCGAAAACCTGGCCGGGGCCAAACTCCAAACTGCCGACTGCCCGACTCGCACTCGCACACGAAGGACCATGAACAGGCACGCGTCACGAAGCGGCAGGTTCTAGTGGGCTACTTCTTCTATTACTACTACTCTAGAGTCTAGAGTAGAGTACTACTTCTGCCACCCCACCCGGAAGGCAGGGAGAGAGAATGAGAGAAGACAAAAAGAGAGTGTACTGCTACAACTTGTTGTATTACTACTCTAGTACTACTTCTGGAATTTCTATAAATAGAGTGCTACAGCTTCCCTCTCTCCGCTGTCCGCTCCTTCTCGCAGGCGCCCACCCTTCTCCGCGAGGAGAGGGACACTATGGCCAAGGCTGGCGACCAGTATGACTTCCGCACAGCCAACCTGTGGTCCGTCTGCCAGAGGGACGACGTGTGCCGCGCGAGGAGGCTGCTTGAAGAGGGGCTCGACCTCGAGATGCGCAACAAGGTTGGCTGGACTCCTCTCCACGCTGCAGCAAACGGTGGCGCAGAGAGAGTGCTTCGGCTGCTTTTGGTGGAGAATGCTGCTCTCGAGGCTCGCTGCCGTGCAGGGCGGACGGCGCTAGCGGAGGCGGCACGGTGTGGCCATTTGAACGCCGTCAAGATTCTTGCAAGGGCAGGAGCCTCGCTCGACGCCGCAGACAATCAGGGGCAGACAGTGTTGCAGAGCGCAAAGGGCACCGCACTGCGCACGTGGCTCGAGGAGCGGCTCCGCCCCGACAGGCCGACCGGTGCGCAAGGCGGCTCTGCCACGAGCGGCCGACACCCGGCGAGTGGCAGCGGGAGCAAGCCGGAGCGACCGTCCCAAGGCAAGCGCGAGAAGCGGGCGGAGAGGCAGCCGATCGGCATGTCGGGTAAGGCAAAGGCCAAATTGCTCAAGGAGCAGCGCGCGCGTCGTACTCAGACCAGAGACGCCGACGAGCCGGAGGTAGCAGATCACAGCGAGGCGCCGGACGGCACGAGTTGCGTGAAGGCTAGCCGCGAGCCTGCGGCGGCGAGAGCGGCAGCGGAGAAGCAGCACCACGCCGAGTCACCGTTCACTCAGCCGATACGCGGCAAGAGGAGGTGTTTGGTGGTCCAGAGTCCTCACGACTGCTTGGGACCGAACCCTTGCGCTTTGCTTTCGGCACCTGTTGGATGTTGTGCGAACGCACGGCACGTCCTGTGCTTGCTGCTGGACGCACGGCACCCGCTATTGCATGCGAGTGATGGCCTCGTAGGACAGCTCACCTCCCAGGGCGTGCCAGTGATCATTTGCCTGTCCAAGTCAGACCTCGTCCCATCCAGTGCGGTAGAAGAGTGGAAGACGGTGCTCCATCGTCTCTTCCCAAATGTGTCCGCAGTCTGCGCCGTCAGCACCGCAGGCCGAAGGCTGGACGGAGTGCAGGGTGGCGTCGCCTCGCGGCGGCGGGCACTGCATGCTGCCCTTTCCTGGGAAGCCCGCGCCCAAGCGAGGAGAGATGCGGAGAGGCTCGTGGCCGCGTGCGGCGCCGAGCTGCCGCCGTGCGAGCTTCGGGCCAGCAAGCGTGAGTGTACTCGTGCACGTCGCCGCGGGCGAGCGGGCAAGACGCGTATGCTGGACGAGGACGAAGAGTGCGCGATCCCTAGCGATAGCGATGGGGAGGAGGAAGAGCGGAACGGGAAGGCGCAAGAAAGCGATTCACCAAGATCTTCGGCGGACGAACCGGCCCACTGGCTCGGAGCGGACGGGCTGGAACCGGGCGACACCGAGCACACTCAGGCACCAGCGGCCGTGGAACCCATGACGGTCATCACACTCATCGGGCGTGGCAATTGTGGCAAGTCGTCTTTCGTCAATGTGCTCGCTGATCGACGAGTAGTGAGCGTCTCTCATCAACCAGGCCACAGCCGCCGCATGTATACGCTACAGCTGTCGCCGACGCTTTGCGTTCGGGACACACCCGCGCTCGACGTCTCGCCGCTCGAATGGACCGTGTTCGAGCAAGAAGAATCGGAGCGGCCTCTCCTTTCACCGCATGCCACAAATCAACGCGCGCCACGGGAAGAGGTTGGCAACAAGTCTCACGGCGAGGATGTTGCATGCCACGGCGAAGGAGCCCACGTCTTGCACCAGGCTCTGGCCGTAGATCTTGTCAGCGTGTTGTGTGGACTCATCCCGACGGGGTCGTTCCGATCTCCGTTCGAAGCTGTGCGACTGTTGGCAGAGCGTGTCGATCTTGTTCGCGCATATGGGCTCACTCCAAATGAGTTGCGGGAGGCGGAAGAATTCCGAGACAAGCTATCCCCGTTTGGGCTTTGTTACGCACTTGCCGCTAAGAAGGGCTTCCTGCAGAGCCGGGCCAGCATGCCGGATGCGCATCGCGCCGCGCTGCACATCATTCGCGACTGCGCGGAGGGCGCCATTGGCTTCTGGTCGCACCCGCTTCTCAATTTGTCGTAGAGCTGTAAAAGAGCATGAGAATGAGTGTACCGAGGCCATCGCACCATCAGTGACGAATGTCGCACGCCCTTGTTAAGGATGGCCCTCCGTCCTCTACTGTCATCTTTACTTCCTAAGCCCAGCAAGGCTCTCTCTTCACGCGAGGAGAGGCGACGGGCCCCCTCTCTTCTTTTTTCTCCCTTCTCCCTTAGCCCCTCTCACGCGCTCGCCCTGTCTGCGTTAGTATCCTACGTATTACTGTGAGTGTGCGTGAGATAGTGGTGTGTGAGGTTTGTAGAGGGATTTTTATCCGGTTCTGATCTAGAGAGAGCGCGAGCGATGGCGTCGCTCTCTCTGCGATGGTGCGGGTAAGCTCATGACTTGGATGGAAACCAACGGAAAGTGTCCTCGATTCTCCTAGCTAAGGCGGTGGAACTTCGCAGACAAAGATCGTTCGCTCAAGCGGAAATAGACGCTGTAGCGGATGCTAGAAAGGCCCCGATGGCGGCAATCCCCGGAGCAACCGGGCCGGTCGCCATAGATGCACTTAACCGTAAAGTAGTTGATAAAAGACGTACATTCTCACCCGTCCCGCCTCTAGCGGAAAACATCATAAGGGCCGAGGAAACGAGGAAATGGTTACTAAGCAATTTTTTAGAAGATTCACACCTAGACACGCCAACGGAGATATCCCGGCGATGTACGCCGGGGTGAAGTGGGAAGACCCACAACCAACCTTGGAAGAGGAGTACATAGCTACTTACTACTGATGCCGCCATTTTGGCTTCGTTGCGAAGCTATTACGTTTGGCTATTTAGCGCGAAGACATCGCAAAGCGCAAAGCCCCTCCTTCACGCCCTAAGACAGCGACAGATACCAACGAGTCATAGATCCTATTTGGACAAGCCTATCGGCTGCTCCGAGATCATTAGGGCGATACGCGATACGACACATGGCTAAAGGCAAGTCCACGGGGCCAGATGGCATACCGATGGAGTTCTACCAAAGCTTCGAGGAGCTCGTAGCACCGCGTTTGAAGGAAATGTTCCAAGAAGCATACCGGGTAAAAAAAAACCTTCTAATATTCTTACCGCACTCGCGGCGAATGGAACCACTACCTACTATACATAGTACGTAGCATACTTTCTACACCCCCACTCCCCGGCCCTTCTCCCCCCGCCATCAGGCGGCTCCCCCCGTGCACTACTAGGGGGATAGGGGTGAAGGGCTTAGATATGGTCCGGTGGCCCGCGCCACCCCCCGGTGATCTTTCCCCCCCTTCCTCCTGTGTCTCCGAGTGGGCGGCGGCTTCAGTCCCGACTTATCCTGTAAACAGGAGCGGGACTTACCAATTTTTCGGTGAGCGGAGCTCTCGCTCCGCCCACCCCCTTCTCCGCGCCCTCTCTCCCCTCTCCTGCGGCACGCGCGATGGCGCGCCTGCGGCAGGCCTCCAGCTGCCCTCTGGCGACCCCTGGAGGCTCCTGGAGGCCAGCTCAGGGGGCAGAGGAGGCTGGGGCTGGGCCCTGGCCTCCCCTGCCTCTCCCTCGCTGGCGCTCTCGAGCCTCAGGGGCCCCCACGCTGCACATGTCTGCCTGTCGACCAGGGGGGGAGGGGAGGTTCGAGCAATGGGCTGGTCACGAGGGGCCAGGATGGGCGAATGAGGCGAGCCTGTGGGGAAGGGAGTGGGTCAGTAGGGCAGTGGCCTCCTGGCAAGCCATCAGGCATGCCAGGAGGATGGGTGGTTCCTCCCCCATGGCAGGGGAGGAGTGGAGAGAGGGGGGGGGCTCGTGCCCCCCCATGGGTCAACCAAGTATAAAAAAAATATATATTCTTGAAGATGCCTACTACTTTGCTATCCTCCGCCCCGCGCCTTGGGGGCTGCCCCTGACATCGCCCTTGCCCCACCCTCTCTCCCCTTTCGCACGCCCCCTCGGTCCTTTCTGTTCGGTTTCGGGGGGTCGACCCATGTGCACTACTTTGGGTCTTGCGTCAGGGGGGGGGGGGCGGGCCTTTCGGCTCGCCGTTGCTGTGAGGCGCTTTGGGTTGCGACTCTTTGTGGGGGCCCAGCCTTGCGGCTTTCCCTTATGGGTGGGTCTTTAGGGAGTTTCTCCTCCCTTGTAGCCAGGGCGCTATCCCTGGTCGCTCGCATGTTCCTTGTTTTCTTGTACGAGGATGTGTTCGATCTCCAGTTTCTGCGTTGCTATCTTTAGGGTATGGCTTGGTGCTAGTGTGTCGTTGTCTATTACGTCGAATAGAGGGCGGAAGTCGTTGGTGTCTATCCGTTTTTTTGGTTGTCGGCCCATGTCTGCTTGGGCTCTTCTGGCCGCGTCGGTGGAGTTGCCGAAATGCGCTGCCTTCACTAGTGCGGTGTATCTCGTCAGTATTCTTTTTTTGATTTGTTTGCTATCAAATGTTATGTTGTCGAAGTGTGCTCTGTAAAAATCTGTTAGAATGTATCTCCATGCTAGGATGTATAGTATTTCCCTAGAGTGTGGCGAGTGCGTGTTGGGGAGTACGAATAGTCTATCTACTGCTTGGTCGGTGAGAGTCGAAACGTGTTGAGTTGGATGGTATTCTGTCAGTTCGTGTATCATGTCGAATATGTCAACTAAGTTTATACTTAGTTCGCCCATGGGGGGGCACGAGCCCCCCCCTCTCTCCACTCCTCCCCTGCCATGGGGGAGGAACCACCCACTCTCCTGGCATGCCTGATGGCTTGCCAGGAGGCCACTGCCATGCTGACCCACTCTCTCCCTGACAGGCTCGCCTGATTCGCGCGTCCTGGCCCCTCGTGGCCAGCCCATCGCTCCAACCCCCTCTCCCCCCCTGTTCGACAGGCAGACAGGTGCAAAGTGGGGGCCCCTGAGGCCCAGGAGCGCCAGCGAGGGAGAGGCAGGGGAGACCAGGGCCCAGCCCCAGCCTCCTCTGCCCCCTGAGCTGGCCTCCAGGAGCCTCCAGGGGTCTCCAGAGGCAGCTGCAGGCCTGTCGCAGGCGCGCCATCGCGCGTGCCTGCAGGAGAGGGGAGAGAGAGCGCGGAGAAGGGGGTGGGCGGAGCGAGGGCTCCGCTCACCGGAAAATATGTAAGTCCCGCACCTGTTTACAGGAGAAGTCGGGACTGAGGACGCCGCCAGCCCGGTAGGCATAGGAGGAAGGGGGGAACGGATCACCGGGGGGGGGCGCGGGCCACCGACCATATCTAAGCCCTTTTCCCCTATCCCCCTAGTAGTGCACGGGGGGAGTCGCCTGATGGCGGGGGGGAAAGGGCCGGGAGAGAGGGGGTGTAGAAAGGTTTGCTGCGTGAGTAGAAAGTAGAGGGTCCACGGCCGCGTGTGCGGTGAGACTATTAAGAAGTTAAAAGTCATGTCGAATATGTCGTCTAGCGCCGGGCATGTCCCAAGGTGCGTAGATGATTCGTGTGATTGTTTGCAGAGTCGGCATGTCGGGTCTCTTCCGGGGAATCTGTTATGTGTCCCTATTCTACGATGCGTGATGTGTTGGAAGTGCAAGTATGAGTCTCTCGCCGTCATCATTGGGGAGGTGTATATGCGTGCCAAGTGCTTCCACGTGTTCTCATCGACGGTGTTCTTTGAGTGCCTCCTCGAGTTCCTTGTCCCGTGTTGTTTTCCTTTCCTGGTATAGCCATACGTAGTACCTTCTCAGTTGGTTGCGGATCTCGTGGTCGTTTTTGGTTGTTGTCCTGTCGGGCTCGCCTGGGTTCTCCCAGTCGGCTGTGACGTATAGTTCGGGGATGGCTTGGTTCGAGGTCCTAGCTTGGAAGCGACGGAAGAATTTCTTCGTCATTCTCTCTTCGTGTTTGAGCGCTTCAAAGGCCGTCTTCCGTGACGGGGTACGTTTCGATCTCATTGTGTTGATAGCTACGTTGAGCTCCTTTATTTTGTCGAGTTTATTTGGATTTGGTCTTTCATCGGCCAGTTGGATGCTTAGCAGGGCTAGCTGCGTTACGAGAGGTGTTGTCGGCGAGGGCTCCTCCTCGTTTTTCGTCAGCCATAGCAGGTATGACGCGACCGCCTTTTTTGCCTTGTGCCATGCCTCTCCGACCAGGTGGTCCGGCGTGTCGGCGTTGATGTTTGCCTTCCATATGTGGTTGATGGCGCCCTCTCGTGGGCGCTTCGGGTGCGAGGCGTCGAGCATGGCCCGATCGTCCGTCGCGGCGGGGGGGGGCGGCAGGAGGGGAGGGGAGCGGCGCGCGCTCCATGACCCTATCGGTTTAACGATAGTTGGGGTCAACCAAGTATAAACTTAGTTGAGAAGCATACCGGGTAGGGGCTCTACCGGAGGACACGTGCTCGGGAGACATAGCGCTGCTCTATAAGATCGGGGACGCTAGAGACCCGAGGAACTACAGGCCTATCACGTTGCTCCAAACGGATTACACAATCCTCGCGAAAGTCCTAGCCAACTAGCCAACAGGCTCAAAAAGCAAAAAGACGATACACACGATTATCTCTAAGGAACAAGTGGGTTTCGTGCCTAGGCGGATGATAGGCGAAGCCACCCATCTGTTGAAGTTAGTGCAAGCTTATCTAGATGATACGGATGAGGAAGCCCTAGCCTTGGCGATAGACTGGGAAAAAGCCGTGCACGGCCGATGTGTCTCTGAAAAAGTTTTGAGCGGAGGAGGTGATGCCAACACGTCGAACACTCGGTGGTGAGCACGCAGGCCTCCTGGCTGGAAAAGTTGTGTGGGGAGCGAGAGGGGGTGTGCACGGCCGACGCCGGTGCCGCGTAACAGGAACGTCTGTCAGTTTTGGGCGGTGTCCTCCGGCGGTGCCTCGCGCGTGCACGGCCGATGTGGCTCTGAAAAAGTTTGGGAGCGAGGAGGTGATGCCAACACGACGAACACTCGGTGGTGACCCCGCACGGCTCTTGGCTGGAAAAGTTGTGTGGGGGGTGGGATGGGGTCTGCACTGCCGACGCCGCCGGTGCCGCATAGGAGGGGTGTCTGTCAGTTTTGGGCGGTACCGCCGGTGGTGCCTCACGCGTGCACGGCCGATGTGGCTCCAAAAAACTTTTGGGGCGAGGAGGTGATGCCAACACGACGAACACTCGGTGGTGAGCACGCAGGCCTCCTGGCTGGAAAAGTTTTGTGGGAGGCGAGAGGGGATGCACGCGGCCGACGGCGCCGGTGCCGCGTAACAGGAACGTCTGTCAGTTTTGGGCGGTGTCCTCCGGTGGTGCCTCACGCGTGCACGGCCGATGTGTCTCTGAAAAAGTTTTGGGGCGAGGAGGTGATGCCAACACGACGAACACTCGGTGGTGGTGGTGAGCACGCAGGCCTCCTGGCGATAGCGGTACCTATAGCCACGCGCGAGGCGAGAATATTAGAAAGTTTTTTTTACCTATTACCTATTAACAGGTAACAGGTCTTGTAGACCTCTTGACCTCTTAATAGAACCTATTAGAAGCCTATTGTCCCTTGTCCCATCTGGGGTGCGCAACGCTACCCCTTCGCCGTCTGAAGGAGCCTAGGCCCGAGACATGACCATTAATGCAAGCCGGGGCGCTCAGATGACCCGCCCGCCCGCCCCCGGGCTCTGCCGGGGTCTCTGCAGGGCCTGCTGGGACATCTTCACCTGCGTCTTCACCTGCGTCGGCGTGCGGCATCGGCCAGCGGCTCAGTGCAGCCGCCGATATTCCCAGTTGTAATTATTTTTTATTAGCACACGGGGACGGGGCTGAGACCATGGGCGTACGACTCTCGGCCGACATGGAGTGCCGCGGCACGAGGACGGAAACGACGAGCAGACGAGGAGAGGCACGGAGGGCGCTCGGGCCGATGGCGCTGAGCGTAGTGCGTAGTCGGGACAAAGAGAAAAGACACGCGGGGAGGGGAAACACGCGGGAAAGAAAGACGAAAAAAGAGGCAGGATACTCAAGGAAGCACTCGTGGGAGAGACGGGAAAGGAGAGGGAGGAGAGAGACTTCTGCGGGGGGACCGGGGGATGGGCGGGGAGAGGAGACGGACCTATCGGGACGATGCAAGGAAGAGGGAATTAGGGCGTGGAGACGGAGAGGGAGTCGCGCGGGAAAACCTAAACCTAATAGGGAGTGTACGAAAGGGAAGCGTATAGACCCCCCCTTACCCGCAACACTTGTCACAAGCCACAGCCACTGCGCCCCTCCCACAATAGCAGTAGTAACTATTGCTCCATTTCGTCGTATTTTGTATTACTGTCAACTACTGCCAAGTCTACATCTAGAGCAATAGAAAGCAGCTAGCACCTGCATCTTACTCAGCAGGCTAGCCGCAAACACACGCGCATGCCCATGGGCAAAGTAGCTGGAGGTACGGTGTGCGATGTACACGCCGACACTCGTTGTCTCCGCCCTGGACCTCAACACATCAATCACACACCCACATGTGCAACGGCCCTTGAAGTCGACAAGACGTAGCTTGCTACTGCACCCAAGTATGCTAGTGGCTGCAGTTGGACAGGTGTCGTGGACGTTCACGCCAGTAATAGTGGTCGAAATCAGGCCCCACCGTGGCGGCCTCCGACCTCAGGATTAACCATCTATCTCGCGCAGAGTGGTAGCCATGGCGCAATCCGCCGCCACAAACCCAAATGCACACATGGGTGCGCCACAGTTGCAGGGCGCAATCGTGGCACCAGGCCGCTGACAATACCGGTTGCCGTGGCGTCGACTCGCCGCACATCATCCGTCTGTCGCTCGCGCATATTGCAATTGACGTCCATGAATCACGCAAGGCCTGTGGAGTCAGCAGGGAAGACGAGGCCAACTGCGTGCTGCTGATCGGCGGTGCGCATCGTGTAGCCCTTCGCCTTCTTGAGCTGGCGGACTTCATCTACACCTGTGCGTGTAAGGCGGAACGGTGATAGGGCAGTCATGTGCGCAACAAGTCTTTCCGTTGCCGCTCTCTGCCCGCGCTCCTGTACCCGCGTGTGCTCTCGCTCTGACTCCTCTACCTTGCTCATCCCCCTCCCTCTCGGCCCCCTCCTGCTCACCTGGCGGCTTGATGTTGAGGGCTCCGGCCCAGCCTCCCTTGGAGGAGATGGGCGCAAAGAGCTCGGCTACCTTGTCCTCGAAGATGCCCCCCGTCGCAAGGAAGACTGCTGCGATGACCGAGGAGACGTACGGCCACGCGAGCTTCTTCTGCTCAACGTTCTGCATGGGTGACGAGGTTGTACGAGGGAGGGGAGAGGATTTGGCATCGTCCTGCTGCATGAGGAGACCTGCCGCGCGCACTGTCGCGCACGCCGGCCGTACGGACACGAGCAGCGCAGAGGAGGAGGAGGCGAGGAGGAGGAGGAGGAGGCGGGACAGCATGGCGGGGGTCGAGAGGCGCGCAGGGTGAGGGCGGCGGCAGAGGACGCCCTGCGGAGAGAGAAAGAACGGCGAGTGGAGAGAGAAGAGTGAGCAGCGGAGTGGGTGGGTGGCTCACCGCGTGCTCTCTCTCTCTCTCTCTCTCTCTCTTGTTCCCTCCTCGGCCGAGGCAAATGAAGCTGCGGATGAGGGGGGGGGGGGGGGGGGGGGGGGGGGGGGGGGGGGCAACAAGAAAACTCGGCCGAGCTCTCGTGAGGGGGGCAAGAGCACACGGGGAGACGGGGAGAGGGACCCACCAGAATCATAATATTATCGAGGATCAGACAAGAAACACGGAGATATTTGCTAGTGACGAAAATAGTGCGCCCAGCAGAGAGCTCCTCCTTTCTCGCCACAGACATGTCCGCTCCGTCGCCGCGCTCGCCATCACCTAAGCCCGTCTTCCCGCCTCTAGCTCTGCATGTAGTGGAGCCCGTCTTCTCATCCAGGCAGGGGCTGTGATCTAAGATCTAATAGTAGCATGGTGATTGCCCAGGCTTGGCAAACAGCGTTTTCGGCTGGTGTTAGACAAGGGCTATCAACACTTTTGAGCTAGGTGTTAGCCCAAGTGGGCTAACAGTATAACTATGGTCTAACAGAGCACTCCGTCGCCCTGCATGCTGCAAGGACGCAAGGACCTGGTGTACGAGTACGAGGTACGAGTAGCGCCAAGCCGCCAAGCCCGCGGAGAGGAGTTGGCAATTTAATAATAACAATGATTGAACTATTGTGACCCAGTACCCAGCTCATAGCTCGCAATGCACACTGCAGGCTTGCATACGTCTTGGAGCTTGGAGGGAGGGCGGAGAGGAATACCGGGGGGGGGCATTTAGGTTCTTCAAGGGCTCGCCAACGGCCACACGAGAGAGGGAGAGAGAGGGGGGGGGGGGGGGGGGGGCGAGGGGGGGGGGGTGAGAGGGAGAGAGACAGTGGGAAGGGAGAGAGAAGAGAGGAACTCTTCTTCTTCTTCTTCTCTCCTCCGGAGGCCTGCCCTCGTACCTACTCTCTCTTCCTCTGAATCTTCGTTTTCTCCTCCCTTCTTCGCGCCTTCTCTCACATATTCTCCCAAGTCTCTCTCAACTCCTCCTCCCACACCGCAGCCCTCCCGCCTCCGCACCCCCTGCCGCCCCTTCTCTCTCTCGAACCTCTATCTCCACACCAGGCCTCACACAGATCCAGCACTCACCGCCTCTCTCTCTCTCTCTCTCTCTCTCTCTCTCTCTCTCTCTCTCTCTCTCTCTCTCTCTCTCTCTCTCTCTCTCTCTCTCTCTCTCTCTCTCTCTCCCCCCCCCCCCCCCAGCCACTGCTGGGCGGTTGGCCAGCTGCGCTCTATCATCTGCTCCACTCTCTCGTGGCCCCTTCCTGCGATACACCGCCGCGTACACCAGGAAGACGACAGGTGGACGAGACGATGAACATCACGCGCGACGACAAGCAGGTCAACCTCGAGCTGCAGGGGCCTCTCAACGCGCTCGAGGCCGACCGGTATGTTGAGGGCTTACGATTCTTCGCTTTTGAGGAGATGGGCGGTCCTCAGTGGGTGAGCCAGCACGAATGGCTGCAGCAGCTCAACATGCAGGCGCACATCAATGCCTCGCAGGCTCGCGACGAGTTTGTCGTCGAGGCGCTCGTGCTGCATGAGAAGCTTCCGCTGCTAGTGCGCGAACTCATCGCCTGCGAGCTGTGGAAGCAAAACGTCTATCCACTGCTCAAGGAGTACATTTCAAAGCGCGCATCCGTCAAGGGCTACCTGCTGCTCTTTAATGAGGCAGTCATCGCCAACCTGCTCGAGGCTGTGTTGTACCATCCACACGCTTGCGAGGCGGCAGCCGATGTCCTGCCCGAGCTGGTAGACTATTGCCACCGCAAGCTGGTGTGGCTGCTCTCATTCCGGTACACGCCTCCGCCGCCGCGGCCCACGGACAAGGAACAGCTCAAGAGGCAATTGCTCAAGGAAATGGAGGAGGAGGATCACCTGGAGACACAACGCAAGACGATCGACTTGTCGACCGCTCTCTATGCGCTTTCCATCCTCCGCTTCCTCTCGGAGCAGGTGGGGCGGTTGCCTTTGGCAGTCACATCCAAGCTACTCGACAGCTACGATGTGCTCATGCTCCTCTGCCCGCTCCTCGAGTCCAAGCCGTGGGAGCATCGCGCCGAAGATGGGACACTTCGCCGGTTTGTGCAGGGTCAGTGGGTCGTCTGCTCTGACGCCGATCGCCGAGCGATGGCCAAGTCGGAGGCGCAGGTCTGGCTCACGGTGTACGCGCTAATGGCTGAGCCGGAAGTGAGACGCAAGTATGAGCTCAACACATTTCGCAAGAATACGCTGCTGCGCGTCCGCGGCTTTCTCAACGAGACCACCGTCGACCAGCTTCCGCTGCTCGCCGACCTTCAGCGCGCACTCGACGAGCTCTCCATGATGGAAGTGCCCGCCGCAGCGAACTCAAAGCCGGCCTACTTGCTGGAGGCGCTACCCGAGCTGCGTGAGGAGCTGAGTCGTGGTGTGAACTGGGCTTCAGTGGCTGACCAGATGCGTGCGGGCACGCTCAATGAGTCAGAAGAGGAGCGGCGCGCAACAGCGCGGCGGCTGGCTGCATTGTATGATGCCGATGGCATCGATGCCATGGTGGAGGGTGGAGGACGCGACGAGCCGCCGCCGATGCACTATTTTGTCGAGGTGGCCATCATCGACGCTGAGGGCACTGAGGTAGCCCGCCTCACCTGCGAGTCGGAGGACACGCAGCTAGGCGAGGCGCAGCAAGCCTTCCGCCTCTCCAATGATCATAAACGCGTATTCCTACCGGCAGACCGCTGCTTCTCGATCGCGGCCTCACTGAACTCAGGCCAAGGCAAGCCGTGGGAGGTGAAGGGGCCTCTTGAGCTAGCCGATGACAAGAAGAAGCAATGGGTGCAGATTGGCTTCGACCCGTTCGCCTTGCGGCTCCAGCTGCACTTCCTGCGCGACGCCTCCGCCTCCGCACCACCAGGTTTCCACTTGATCCACTGCCGGGCGACGCCTCCGCTGTTACAGCGGCTAACGCTCTCTTTCATGCCCGAGGGGGAGGGTGCCCAGCCGCTCGCCATCCGTGCGAGTGGGAGAGGGATTGCAGCACAGACGCCCTTCATCGTGGACACAGTCGATACGGCTGTTCGCGTGCCGCGGGCATGCGCCGCAAAAGCGGCGCTCGAATGCGGTGGCATGGTCTACGAGACGGAGGAGGTGCCGCTCGAGCTTGGGGTCGCAAGCCAAATGGTGTGGCGTCAGCTAGGGAAGTTCTCCGCAGAGTTGAGGGTGCAGATTAAGCTGGCGCCTGCATCGGGCGGGTACGCACTCACAGCCGTGCGCGTTACTGCCCCACCGGGCATGCGAGAGGTTAAGCCGGCGGACGCAGTCCCGCCGCCAGCGCTTGTATCCGAGATAGCGAGTGCAGCGCCATCTGCTTCCGTCGTTGCTGCTGAGGGCCAGCCTGCCAGTCCGGCTGCGAGCACGACGCCGCCTCGTGAACCCGTAGAAGGCCATGCTGCCGGTTGGTGCAACGTAGCTACGTCGGTCTCGCCCGAACGCGCCCCGGCCGCGCGGCTGGCAGCCGACGAGCGGCCCGATGAAGCGGTCTCCTCAGCGCCAGTGCCAGCTCCGCATACAAGCGGAGCTGCTGAACGGGAGGCCGCGAGTCGGGCGGCTGTGGCGGCGGCCAAGGCAAGCGAAGTGGCGAAAAATGCGGCCAAGGAGGCAGCAGCCGCGTCGGCCCGCGCAGTGGCCGCAGAGGCGGCGTGCGACGCGGAACCGGAGGATGGTGGCGTAGTCGACATCACCGATGAGCTTGAGAAGGCAGCCGAGGCCAAGGAGGCGGCCCGCAAGGCTGCGGCGCGAGCTTCGGAGGCGGCGGCGGCCGCCAAGGCTGCTGTTGCGGCAGCAGCGCGGGCGGCGGATGTAGCCGATGCAGCTGAGGTCGAGGCCGGCACTATCCCTCAGTCTATGGGCATCTCCGCTCAAATTACAGACGCAGCAGAGTTCATGCCGACCGAGTCGCTTCAGCTTGAACCGACAGAGCCTGCTACGCCGGCGCCGCCGGCGCTGATTGGCAGCCTATGTCCAAAGCACGGCGTCACGATGAAGGGGCAGACTGGAGCGCGCACGCTTGTGGTGCTTGTTGACCTCCCGGGGATCCAAGGGATGCGTGAGCTCGATGTGGAGTTGTCAACAAATCGTTTGAAAGTTTCTGGGGGGGATTACGTGCTAGATCTTGAGCTCCCGACGACCATAGACGTGGATCGTGCGAGCGCCAAATTCTCGACCAAGGCGAGCCAGCTCAAGGTCACCCTGGCTGAAGCATGACGTCCAAATGAAGATGGTGGTCATTGGCGGGCGGCCGCATTCATCATATGCAGCGTGGTGGGCCGGCCGCGAGAAGGCTGACGTCGACACGGCAGCGGTGATGGTACGCACTTGCAGCACATCACATCCTACCCGCAACTAGGCGCGGCAGGCTCTTATTTGCCAAACCAGCGTCCGTCTTTTGCTTTTTTGCCGAGTTGTGCGATCGAGATCGTCAGTCTCTAAAGCGGTACAGGCGCAGAGACGAAAGGAAGGGGCGCAAAGGAACCCTTCCAATGGCGATGCAGATTGCCAACCCCGTGCGGCACGCGCCCCGCTGCAGCGGTGTGGGCTTGCGCACGTGGAGGCGCTGCCTATCTTATTTATTAAGCCTTTTTATCTATAATCCACAATTCCGCCGGCCGCTCGTTGGCGCACGAGGAAGAGAAGAGAACCAGACCATCGAAGGCATGAACAGCCGCAGCCCGCCACCAGAGCAACCCCGGAAGTAGAGCACGGCAGTGGGACGAGCCGCAAGGCAGGAGGAGGAGAGTGAGAAGGTGAGCGGGCGAGGCTACGAGCCATCTATCCAGGGCCGCGCGCGGTCCACAATGCCACGGCTACAGCGCATGGCCCTTGTCCCTACTTGGCTCCACGGCGACAAGCACATTATGCGCGACTGCTGCGCGCTTTGCCAAAGCGCTTGCTTTGCCGGCCCACCGCGAAAAGGACCGAGGGGGGGGGCGAAGGGGGAGTGAGGGTGGGGCAAGGGCGATGTCAGGGGCAGTCCCCACCGCGAGGGACGAGGGTTAGCAAAGTAGTAGGCACCTTCAAGAATATTTTTTTTGCCGGCGCCCACCGCAGGCTAGCAGCGCTGCATCACGCCACCGCACTGCTACGCCCTTACCGCCTTCTCTTATAGTCTACTAACTAGACGGTGACTCTTTCCCTGTGCCAGCGCACGAACATACCTCATTCATCATCCATAGACCGTAGGGAGCCGCCCGAGGGGCCATGGACTTTAGAACAACGCGCCTCGCTCACGCGCGCACGCCGCGCGGCTCCGCTCTGCGCTCAGCACGAGCCCGAGGCAATTCATGGCACGCACACGCACTGAGCTCGAACGCAGCAACGCTGTGTTCCTGCAATGCCGCACGGCGAATGTACGTCAGAGGAGCAGTACTCCTCTCCCGTGTCTTCCCTACCGATCCACCTCTCCGCCAACCTAGCCCAAAGCTAGAGCAAAAAGCTCAAAGCTGCATCATCCACGGTACTCAATACAACACCTGAGGCGCCGCATGTGCGGTGGCCGAGGCCTCGACACAAGCGACGCTACTACGAGTGCGTGCCCACCCGTTTTCGGAACAGACAGCGATAAATCGGCCGCCCAAGCTCGAAGCAAGCTCGCTCGCGCTCGGTCGTGAGTCCGAGAAGCTCCGGCGGCTTGACGGCATCCCAGTTCTCCACGTCGTCCACCTGTGGCCAGGAGTGGAGACATGATATGCTCAAGGCAGGAACGGGGAACGCCATGCTGCGTATGCCATGAGGAGCCAGTATCTTGAGCGATGAAGTCGGAGCAATGAGCGTCCATGGGGTGGCAATCTCGGCATGGCATGCCCACCTCGTCAATGAGCACTGCGCCCGCATGTTCACGAACCATCTCACGCATCTCGACGGCGAGCTCATGGACGTCCGTCTGAAGCAGCAGCCAGCCACCTGGCTCTAACCGCTTGCTGAGCGTCTGGACGAGCGGTGGCTGGAGCGTTCGTCTCTTGTGATGCTTGGCCTGGGCTCAGCCGAGCAGGGGGATTGTGAGATTGCGCACAAGCGGCGTGCAAGCGCGTGGCCAGTCGTTCGGCGCGCCCCCAGGGCGAGGGAAGGCGGTTCGCGCGGCGCCAGGTTCCCAAAAAAAGCTCTGTAAAGATGGTTCCTCCCCGCCGTTTCCGGCTCGGCGGTGGTAGTAGCAAACTCATCTAGTTGTCATCAACGCGCTCTCACTCCCCACATGGGCTTGCTTTGCACACCTTGAACCATGGGTCCGGGAACTGTAGGCTGACGGAGTTGAGGCGTGTGCCGGAAGGGCCTGCCTTCTCAATCATCGGCTCCAGGTTCACGTTCGCATTGCACGCAAAGAAGCGGAGGTTGTCCAGGCCGAGTGCTTTCGCGTCCTCCTGCGCCGCCTCTGCGAGCACCCTCCGAATCTCGATCCCTACAACGTTCCAATCGGGCCTGCGCTGTGCGAGGTCGAGGCACCAGAGGCCTCTTGCTGATCCAATATCCACGTGTGTGTGCTGAGACGGAGAAGAGAAGGCCTCCTCGGCCCATCCGAGAGGCAGCGCGAGCTCGGTCTGGTGAGAGGAGCGGAGAGGGTTCACATGCTGCCGAACCTTGTGCTGCTTGACAGAGCGACCGCCCTGGTGGCCGGGCCGCTCAGTCTGCACGCACATGCGCAGATCTGGCCGAAGCCACGCGCCGCGGCAGAGCAGGGGCAGTAGGACGCCCAGGCGCGCCGACGATACCATCCCCGTCGACGTGGCCTGCCTGCCTCCCCCCGTCCCCCACCTTCTCCCCTTTCCTCTCTTGTCTTCTCTCTTGTCTCCTCTCTCCCCTCTCCCGCTCTCCTCTCTCCTCTCTTTTCTCTCTTCTCTCCCGCTCTCCCCTCTCTCCTCTCCCCTCTCCCGCTCTCCCCTCTCTCCCCTCTCTCCTCTCTCTACATTCTAAAAAATATCGGGAACTCGGCTGGCCTATCAGTTACATTAATTTTGGTGCTCCTATTTAAGATGCCAGGCCCCATCACGATGCCTGCTGCCGGGTCACACATTGAGGAGGAACGTCGTTCTCCGGAGCCGTGCCTTTTGATAAGAAATATTCTGAGGAGAAAAGGTGAAGAGTTCTCGGTCCGGACGCCGGTTGCGGGCGAGAGAGAGGAGAAGAGAGAAAGAGATAGAGGGAGAGAGAGAGGGAGGGAGAGAGGGAGGGAGGGAGAGAGAGAGGGAGAGGGAGAGGGAGAGGGAGAGAGAGAGAGAGAGAGAGAGAGAGAGAGAGAGAGAGAGAGGGGGGGGGGGGGGGGGGGGGGGGGGGGGGACGGCGTGGTTGGCCCCCCCCCCCCCCCCCCCCCCCCCCCCCCCCCCACAATATCTTCCGCCTGCGAGGCGGAGGGGGGGGCACGAGAGAGACAGAGAATGACAGGAGAGAACTCTTCTGTAGAATCAACGTTCTCGCGGGCATCTCGCTCTTCTCTCGCGACGCAGCGCGATGGCCTCGACGGCGTCGGCCACACGCTGCCCGGCGCGTTTTCTTCTGTTTCGGCCCCAGTCTTATCTGGATTTTCGGGCGCTCCGTCTCGTCCCCCCACAGCTCTAGCTCCTCTCTCGCAATACTACTCTCTACGCCTCTTTCACCTCTTCAGCTCTGTCTTCTCTCACTCCTCTCCCTGGAGCTCTCCTCGCCTCTCTCTCTCTCTCTCCCTCTCCCTCTCTCTCTCTCCACCATGCTGTGCGCCGCCCTGGCGGGGCTCTCCTTCTCCTCTCCTCTGCTGTGCCCTACGGCGCACAGCGTGCGTTGTGCTGCCCAGCTGAACTGGCTGGGCGGCGCCACCTCCCTCAGCCCCGAGGCCGCGCTCGCCCGCAAGCGGGAGGAGAGCCTGATCGAGTGGCTGCAAGCGAATGGCGTCTACCTGAGCCCTCAGTCGACGTGGGGCCGTGCGGGCCACCCTCTGCGCGTCGAGAGCGATACGGTGGACGACTTTGAGCCGTCGGGGCGGGGACTGATTGCACGCCGACCCATTATTCAGAACGAGCCGCTACTCGAGATACCTACCAAGCTCGTGATGACCAAGGAGAAGGCGAAGCACATTCTGGGGGAGAGAGTCGTGCCAGAAGAGATGGGGGAGTACATTGCACTGGCGCTGCTGCTGCTGCACGAGCGAAGTAGGGGGGGCGACTCCTTCTTCGCCCCGTACATCGGCGTCCTGCCCGACGTCGAAGAGGTTGGGCCTAGCTACGCGTGGCAAGAGGACGAGCTTGCGCTGCTACAAGGGTCGGGAGCGCTCATCGCCACGCGCTCGTTCCAGGAAAAGCTGCGCAAGGAGTACGCGGCGGTGCAAGAGAGTACGCTCTCCCGTCACCCCGATCTGTTCCCGCCAGATTCCACCACTTTTGAGGATTTCCGGTGGGCCATGGCCATGCTCTTTTCGCGTGGCGTCGACCTACGCGACGAGGATGCTGGCACTGGCCAGCTCGGCCTTGTGCCATACGCTGACCTGCTCAACCACTCGCCCTACTCGTCCTCAAACTTCAACCTGAACTCGATACCCTTCTCCAAGGATAAGGAGGTCGTGCTGTACGCCGACCGGCCGTACGCCGTCAATGATCAGGTTGGTGGCGCGCATGCACGCCCGCTGCTTCTAGCCTTCTGCTTGACCCTTGTTAGTCGCCGTCCTTGTGCGCAGGTGCTCATCACATACGGCCAGAAGAGCAATGCTGAGCTGCTCCTGCTCTATGGTTTTGTCATTGACCGTAACCGCTTTGATGAGGTCGAGCTGCGAGTCTCACTAGCCGAGGACGACCCGCGCTACGACGAGAAGGTAGAGTTTCTCCGCTCCGTTGGCCTCACACCCACGCAAGCCTTCCCTCTGCTGATCGACCGCTACTCGAATGAGCTCGTCCAGTTCCTCCGCCTTTGCTGCGCCACGCTGGCGGACGGCCCCCTCGGTTCGCTGCGCTTCAACGACCCGATCTCCGTGTCCAACGAGGTTGCCGTCTTCGAGGCATTGCGCGAAGGCTGCAATCTCGCGCTCGAGCAGTATCCTGAAACGGAAGAGGAGGATGCCAAGCTCATGGAGAACTCGCAGATGTTCGCCGTGTTGTCGCGCAGGCAGCGCATGGCGGTGAAGCTGCGACGCAACGAAAAGCGCATACTAAAACGGACGATCCGCGTGTGCGATTCGGAAATTGCCGAGCTTGAGGCAGCAACACGGCGTTAATTTGCCACGGGTGATGACAGGATGTGGTGGCAGGATGAGCGTAGTGGTGTATGGACGCAGGTCGCGTCCTGGGGTTTCTACTTTTATTTCCGCCGGCAGGGTGCCCGTGCACATATGCACAGGGCACTGCACTCATGGGACAAAGCGATTGTTCTTTTGGACAAGTGACCTCGAGCCGCCGTGACATGTGGTGTTGGGCACTTGTCATCTGGCTATGTAGCTCTTTGTAAGTCTTTGTATACCAGCGATTGACGGTCAGACATCAGACATCAGGAGTAGATATGGTGGCAGGGGAGTTGCCCGCTATCCGTTGTCGTTGCCTTGCTGTTGCATAAAAATCTTAATATTGCCTCGCACGTGGCCTTAGGTCAACTACTTTGGCAAACGTCTTGGAGAAGAGGAAGAGGCCGGGCCCGACCCTCGCGTTACACGTGCGCGAGGGCGTGGTACTACGGCGGTATAGGGCCCTGGCCCTGAGGCTTTCCCTATGGGAGGTGTGTGGTGTGTGGCTGGAGTGGAGGAGGAAAGTGGTGTGGTGCCTGTGTTGCAGCATGGTTGTCAATCAGCATGGCCTCAACTATCGTTGAAACGAAAACAAACGATAGGGTCATGGAGCGCGCCACGCTCCCCTCTCCCCTCCTCTCTCTCCGCCCACACCCCACCGCGCTGGCCGACCAAGTGATGGCCGACACGCCCCGCAGCCGCAGCGACCTCCAGTCAGGGCCATGCCTGACCAGGTACCCGCGAGCCACGGCACGAGCCGAGACCCCAGAGCCCCACAGACAGCACACCAGCACAACACCACACAACACACCAGCACAACACAACCAGCACAACCGAGCCCACGCACACCCAGAGCCTCGAAGCACAGTCTGCCATAAGGAAAGCCTCCGGGCTGGGCCCCTACAACGCCGCGGCACTGACCACGTGCACAAGCACGAGGCACAGACCCGACCGGTCAGTCAGACCAACATCACACCCTCCCTGGAGACATGCAGCCCCAGCTGCAAGTCACAGCAACCGGGCTCCTATGCGCATGCGCATGAACCAAGAGGAGCACATGGAGCACCACACGCTCGCCCCATCCCGGCCACGCGTGACACGCGCGGTCGGGGCGGAACACGTGAGACGCACAGGCGGCCAAGCGAAACACTCTCACCCCCTCAGTCAACAGTCCACTCAAAAACAACAACACAACAGAGGCAAGAGGCCTCGCCACAGCGCAAGGTGGAAGGGGCCTTTGGGTGCCCCACACCTAGACGACCCCCGAGCGCGATGCACCGCCAAACAGCTAGGAGGCTAACCCGACACCTCCCGCCCTGCAAACCCACAAAGACAACCCCCCCAGCCCCAAGAGCAAGAGGGGATGAGCAAGAAGAAGGATACGACTACCAGACGGATTTCTCACAAATCATTATGACCTTCACCTCCACGGACCGAGGCATCAACATCAAGGATGAGGAGGCTTTCAGCGCAATTGTGGCGCATCTCAACAAACTCGAGGGCGTAGACCTTGAGCTGGAATTCCTCGCCAAGAGCTCGGCGGGCAAGAGGGTGCAACTCGAGGTTCCTTTTTTTTGTCACGCCCCTCCCGGCTTTTTAGGTATATAATTTCTACTGACCCCTAACTTCGCCCCTAACTCGGGGGTTGACCGCGCGCAAACAAACATAAACACGGGGGCGCAGCGCGCGCAGCAGCAGGTGCAACCGCGCAAGCTCCGAGTCGGCCGTGGTGCCCGCGCCGAAGAGCAACTCCACACTTGGCCGTGCAGCTCCTTGTGCGCGCGCACTCGCGGCAAGTAACAGTCAGTGGGTGCGTGAGTGCGTGGGTGCACAGAAGTACACAGTACCGGCAATGTGGTGTTAACCCGCTGCTGGTACCAACACCTGCAGATTGAGGTGTTAACGCATGTGCCACACCTAGCCAATGGAGGTGTTAACGCAAAGTGGGTCAACACCGGGTAAACGTGAACCCATACACCCTGCACGGAGGAAGGGCCGCACCTGGGCCTGGGCCTTCTGGACTGGGACAACCATGTGAAAGCAAGCCAAATGGATACTCAATTACTTAGACGCAAGACAAGCCCAATGGAAGGAAACAAATTCTAGACGCGTGGTTTTGCCGCACGCGCCTGGGTAGGGCGGCAGTCGCCTCCAGAGGAGGTTAATCATCTCTCGTGCCTCCGGGTCGTCCAACACCTCCAGCGGTATCTTGGCTTCTATCTCCGTCGCCCGTCTGGGAGGGGCGATTGCGAAGGTCGCTACCACTGGGTGGTGATCGGATGCCGCCATGCCCGTGAAAAGTTTAAGATCTATGTACGCCTTGTACCATCTCCACGTGGAGTGCAGTATTCCGCCGCGTATATGCGGTCTATCCTAGTGTAGGTCTGATGTCCGCATCTCGTGTATTGGCCTTTGAGGCCCGGATAGCGTGGACTCGAGGAGAGAACGTGAGTGAGGACGTGCTGGGGTGAGCGGGGTCGGTGCGTGCACTGGGGGGAGGACAAATAATATCGAGGGATACCGTGACGGAAAAGTTGTGTCCAATTAGCTAGTGGAGTTGGCTAGGATACAACATTAATTATTTAATATAGACCCCATGAGCATGAGCTCCCACAATTTTTACTGAAAGGTTGGTGTTGGGATAGGCATGGCTATCATGTCTGCGTTAGCTTGTGCGTCGCTCACTCGCTTCATCCCATTAGCGTCTGACGGCGGCTCTTATCTGCTCATCTGCATGGAAAATGCGTCGCGCGAGAAGGAGATATGTGCCCTCTCCCTCTCTGTAAGGGGCGGGTGGAATCGCTTCGTCTCCTTAGTCACAGGGATGCCCATCGCTCTTTTGTCCGCTTCACGCACAGGTCCCGCGGCAAAGTCGAGCGACCGGATGAGGGCGTGCGATTGCGAGCGTGCCGCCGTGGTAGAACAGAGCGCGGTGTTGCCGGGTGAGTTGGCAAGGCGCGTGGACGACCACTTCTCGGGGCGGCGCTCGCGTAGCGAGTTCTCAAAGGCGGCAATGCCGTCAATGGTGGACTCGTGCATGAATATCGAGGGCTCTTCGGCCACATGGTTCCCTGAGGTGAGTTTGTACTTACCGCGGTACAGCTTCTTTAGCGACTTTTTCCGCGGCGGGTCGAGAAGCGCGCCGTGGAGTCGTTCTTGCTGCGTTACCTTGTCTCGCGACTTGAGGGACACGCGCAGCGTTGGGTCGTCGACGACCACCTTGCTGGACCACAGCTCCATCGAGCCCTCCTTCATCTCGCGTCGTTCCGCGATGATTTGCTCCTCTGTCTGCTGAAAGACGGACGGCCCAGGGTAGCCGACCTCAAGATATTTCCGATTGGAGGGTAGCGCGTTGAACGGGGGCTTTTCAGTCGCCTCAAGCTGCCGGCTGAACTCGCGCGCCCTGATGTCTGCCTCGTACTGATTGAGCCCCCACGGCTGCTCGAGATCGAGCACGCGCGTCTCCGACGGTTGCAGCATCTCGAATTGTGAGCGCCTCCCATCGCGCAGGTACATTTTGCGCTGCGAGTTATCCCACGGCTTCTGCTTGGGCGGCGGCGGCGCGCGGACCTCCGCCTCGCCCATTGAGTCGGCGTTGAGGTAATCCGCAGCGTAGGTGTGGTGTACGCCCTGACCGTGCGCGCCAAGACCCCGCTGCTGGCCCATCTCAGCCAACTTCTTCTGTAAATAGGCCTTTTGCATCTCGGTAGGGTTCAGGCGTTGGCCCGAATAGGTGCCGACAATTTGGCCGCCCATCTGCGCACGCACCGCCTGGATAGACTCAAGGTACCAGTCTGGCAGCGGCTCCCTCTCCACCGGCGCCGGAAGCGCCTCGATGTTCTTCTGGATGTAGTCAATAGACGGCCTTTCCGCGCGCTCGCGGAGGGCGCGGAGGTAGACCGGGTTGCGTGCGTCCGTTGGCGCCTTGCGGCACTCGTGGGCACGCCCAACGATAGTGCGCGCACCCACGATGCCTACTTCGCCCGGCTGCACGCTCAGGCTTGCGGTTCGCTCAGCGATCTGAGTGGGCGCCTGCACTGCCTCCTTGGCAGTCGGCACGCCCTCACGGTCACGCCGCGTGATAGCGTCGCTGTACTTCTTGTCGAGCTGCAACAGATCGGCGGCAAGCGGGAAAGCCTCGTGCTTATGTGCCACTCGCAAAGTGGGCGCACCAAGCAGCTTGGCGAGTGTTAGCACTGCATCGCGACAGCCGTCCGTGACGCGCAAGTGCTGGTAAATCTCGGGGCGTAGGATCAGGCTAGGTAGCGGCATCTTGAGCTTCATCAGCTTGGTCGGCAGCTCAAATGTGTTGTAGAGGCGGTGCGGAAAAGTCATCCGACTGTCCATCAACGTGAAGGCGGTCTTGGAATTGGGCTCGGTTCGCTCAAGCAGGATCGAGAGCCGCGCCATCCCGTTGGCTGGCAGCCCACCCTCACCGTACACCGGTGGCTTACCCTCCAAAAGGAAGAGGCGTGTTGCCCCGTCAACGAGCTGCACACCGGTGATCACATCGAGCGCGTCCTCGCCCGTATCTTTGTAGTTCTCCCAGTTGGCTGCTGAAGTGAGGCCACACGCTGAGTTGACGTCCTGGATTGTGCCGAGGATCGCTCGCAGCGCCTGCGTGTCCTTGTATCCAATCAGCGTTACGATGCGCGAGGTGGGCGCTTGCACTTGCGATGCGAGCGTCTCCTCGGACTCGGGCGGAAGCTCGGCGGCCATCTCGATCTGCAGCGTCACCTGGCAGCACGACTCGACGTAGAGACCCGCAAAATACTCGACATCCTCCTCTTCGGGCTCCGGCCGCGTGCGCGGCCGCTCGCACGGCTGCACGTCGAGGCAGAGCGTGAGCCGCCTATTGGGCGCGCTCCGAATGCCAGCTGGCGCGTACGACGCGCGGTCCGTCGGCATGCGCCCAACCATCTCGCCCAGCCGGTACCGTGCCACTCCGAAGGGCGGGTGACGAGAAGCGGGGGCGTTGGGGTCCGGCTCGCTCTTCGCCGGTGCCTCCGCCTCGGGTGGTCCACCTTCCTCCACGCCCTCCCCGTCAGCCCCCTCGTCGCTCGGTGCCTCGCGTGGTGACGGCGGCGCCAGCTGCTTGGGGTCGCGATCGCGCAGCTCCACGACGATGCCCTCCTCACGAAGCAGCCGACGAACGTTGTCCTCATCGAGGTCACCCATTAGAAATATGGTGCGCTCGTTCTCCCATGCGATCTCCTCCGCGTGCGCCCGCGGTGCCGTCACGCCCGTTTGGCCGAGCATGCGCCACACCACGCGAACAGGGGCGCAACGCTCAGAGAGCTCAACAAATGGCGCCTTGAAGGGGGTGCCCGAGTAGGCGGCTGGCAGGCCATCGGCGCGCAACACGGAGACGGCAACCGGGTTAAGCTCGCGCGCAAGTTCGTCGGAGAGGAAGGGCAGGCTTGAGCTGACACTCACCTCCACCGCGCTGACCAGTGGCAGCGCCACCTCAGGCAGCCGCTCGCCGGCACCGCTCGAGCTGAAACGCGTGCTGAGCCGCGGCCAGCCAAAGAGCAGCGGGGCCAGGTCGATTGGAAGGGCAAAATGTCTCTCAGTCTCAGCTGATCCTTCAAGCCGGCGGCACAGCTCGAGCTCCACCCGCCCCTGCCTCTCTACCAGCCAGCGAACAAGCGGCGCCTCGACAAACACCGCTGCCTCGCTCGCCACTGCTGCTCCGTCCGACTGGGCGTGTGCGAGCTCGATGAAGTCGGCCTCGCCGAATCGTAGCCGAAAAAAAGTGCCATTGACCGTCGGCCGCGCCGGCTGTGCCTCCTCCCCCTCCTCCACCTCACGAGGAGTTTGGTGCGTGGTCTCAGCCGGAGGAGAGAGGGAGAAGCTCCATGTGAGTGTGGCGGTGTGCGGCGTGGGGCGGGGCGTTGAGGCGATGGAAGGGGGGCTGGAGGCTGGCGCGGGAGGAGCGACTTTGGGAGGCATCAAGGGAGAGAGGGAGGGGGGGAGGGGGAAGGGGGGAAGGGGGGAAGGGGGGGAGGGGGAGAGAGAGCGAGAGAGAGAGAGAGAGAGAGAGAGAGAGAGAGAGAGAGAGAGAGAGAGAGAGAGAGAGAGAGAGAGAGAGAGAGAGAGAGAGAGAGAGAGAGAGAGAGAGAGAGAGAGAGAGAGAGAGAGAGAGAGAGAGGGAGGGAGGGAGGGAGGGAGGGAGGGAGGGAGAGAGGGAGGGAGAGATGGGAGAAAGAGGGGAGAGAGAGAAGAGAGAGGGAGGTACTTTACTCAACAGGGGGTCCTGTCGGGGCTCTCTCTTCTTTCTCCTTCGCTCTGTCTTCCTCTTGGTGGGCACGCCTGGGTCCGTCCCACATCTCTCTGATTTTCTCCCTTCTCTCAAAGGATTACTCCCTTCCTCTTGCGCTGAGTGTCCTGCATCGTCCTCGTCCTCTCTTCTCCTCCTCTAATATACTCCTCCTCTGTACCTCTATTCGCCCCTCCCCCTCCGCGGGTTCATTCCCTCGCTTGAAGAGACGACATTTTATTAAGTAATAGAGGCGCCCTTTTCCTCTCTCCTCGGGTGCACTCCCTTCCTCCATCCTCATGACTAGTGCGGCCAGAGAGAGAGAGAGAGAGAGAGAGAGAGAGAGGAGAAGAGGGTGCCAGCGACGTTGAGACGTTACGCTGGTACTCTACATGATTCAAAGTAAAAGAGTTCTCCAATATCTATCTCTCTACTTTCTACTTTCCACGTTCACGCAAAGACTCCCCAGTCCCCACAGTGTGTCCAGTGTTGGTGTTGGAGAGCAAAGAACCAAGAAAAGCGCATCGTTTTTATCTTTTTTCTACGAGGACCAAAAACAGGCCGGTTTTGCCATTTCCATTTTTCAACCCCTTCCGTTTTTGTCTCCGTATTGGGAGAGCCCTCTAGCACTACGCACTACACACCACACTATGCACGAGAGCCACACACCAAGACGGTGCCCGGGGAGGACTCCCGGGGGCGGGGCTCGCGTAGACGAACGCAGAACACATGGAGGGAAGCAGCCAGCAGCCAGGAAAGCGACCAGGGCAAGCAGCCATGGAAGCAGCCATGGACCATGGAAGCAGCCATGGAATTTTTAATTTTTAACAATTTTTTATGTTTATATGGGCGGTCGCGCGGTCGCGGCGCGGCAAAGGAACGGGACTAGCGCTCACTCAAGACAGGACTCCCTGCCGCGGCAAGCGCAGGCACCCTTCCCCCTTATGCTTATGCCACCCAGCTCTTCACTAACTTTCTACCTGCGCTAGCTGTAGCTGGAGCGCCCCTCCCTCCACACTCAGACAGCCCCCCACGCCAGGATCCTGTTCTGGTCTCGCAGGCAAGGGGGCCTAATGGGAGGGAAAGGAGCAACTCCTCAGAGAGGAGCTGTGGGGAAGGAGATGTGAGATGTCTGAGTGGGGGCGCTATACCCTTGCGCTAGGCATGTGGGCAGCGACGCCGCCTCAAGTCGCGTTCCGTCAAAAGAGGGCCAGGTTATTATTTTTTTTTCACCCAGATGTGCATGTTTTCTTTTTCAACCAGTCTCAAATAACACTATTTAATGAAGCTAACCCAAAACACAGCAACCCCAGAGCTACTGAGTTTTCATCCTTTTCGTCTTTTTCTCGCACACCTCCTCGTCGATATTCTCGATGTCGTTCAGGCGAGAAGCGCTCAATCACCATCACCCACCGCATGGAAAAAGCGTTCAATCACCATCAGCCTACACGTGGAACGCGTTCAATCGCCATCACCCCCACCGCATGGAAAAGCGTTCAATCGCGGAAGATCGTGGGGATCATGAGGGTACCGCTATCCAACCCACTCGTTTGGCAAGAGGGTATGCTGGCGATGTCAGCCTGAACGAAGGGGTCCGATTTACCTGACTTTTTGTGACGTTTAGAGATCTCCCGAAAAAATCTTGTTCCACTCAAGCTCCAACCCCACCCAAGCTCCCACCCAAGCTCCAACCCACCCAAGTTCCAACTCCACCCAAGCTCTAACCCCACCGAAGCTCCAACCCACCCAACCCCACCGAAGCTCCAACCCACCCAAGCTCCAACCCCACCCAAGCTCCCGCACCCAAGCTCCAACCCCACTCAAGCTCCAACCCCACCCAAGCTCCAACCCCACCCGAGCTCCCGCACCCAAGCTCCAACCCCACCCAAGCTCCACCCAAGCTCCAACCCCAACCCCACCCAAGCTCCAACCCCACCCAAGCTCCCGCACCCAAGCTCCAACCCCACCCAAGCTCCAACCCAAGCTCCAACCCCACCCAAGCTCCAACCCCACCCAAGCTCCTTGGTGGCTGGGGCGAAGGTGTTGGTCGGAGGGTTGGAGCTTTTGGGAGTCGGAACTTGGGTGGGGTGGGGTTGGGAGTTGGGTGGGGTTGGGTGGGGTTGGGCCTTGAGTGGGGTTGGGTGGAGTTGGTCGGAGGAGCTTTTGGGAGTCGGAGCTTGGTTGGGTCGAGCTTGGGTTGGAGCTTGGGTGGGGCTGAAGCTCGGAAGCTTGGCTGGGGTGAAGGTGTTGGTCGGAGGGTTGGAGCTTTTGGGAGTCGGAGCTTGGGTGAGAGCCTGGGTTGGAGATTGGGTGGGGGTTGGAGCTTGGCTGGGGCGAAGGTGTTGGTCGGAGGAGGGAGTTGGAGCTTTTGGGAGTCGGAGCTTGGGTGGGGTTGGAGCTCGGGTGGGTTTGGAGCTTGGGTGGGTGGGGTTGGAGCTCGGAGCTCGGGTGGTTGGCTGGGGCGAAGGTGTTGGTCGGAGGTTGGAGAGTCGGAGCTTGAGTGGGGTTGGAGCTTGAGTGGAGTTTGGGCTGGTGGCTGGGGTGTTGGTCGGAGGGTTGGAGCTTTTGGGAGTCGGAGCTTGGGTGGGGTTAGAAGCTTGGGTTGGAGCTGGGGCGAAGGTGTTGGTCGATGAGTTGGAGCTTTTGGGAGTCGGAGCTTGAGTGGGGTTGGTGGAGTTGGAGCTTGGGTGGGGTTGGGTGTTGCCACCCAAGCTCCAACCCAAGGAAGTCGGTCGAAGATGTTGGTCGGAGTGTTGGTCAGAAGTGTTGGTCGGAGGTCACAAGTGTTGGAGCTTGAGGCTTGAGTGGAGTTGGAGCTTGAGTGGAGCGTGGTTGGAGCTTGGGTGGGGTGCTTGGGTGGAGTTGGAGCTTGGGTGGGGTGCTTGGGTGGGGTGCTTGGGTGGAGTTGGTGTTCAAGCTCATTAGACCTTCACTGTGCATATGGTATGGTTTCATTTCCTGTTGGTGGTCAATGTGGCTCGTATCCAAGAGCTCGAAAATAAACTGCGATTCGCAGTTCCAGATCCAAAGCTTGACATCACAGACCAACTCCGGCGGGACTACGACATAGCTCGACTACGTGGGTACGTGACGGCTTACGTAGCTATCTTGATCTCGGATACAACAGCATTGATGACGAGGGGATGAGAGTCTTTGCCGAGGCCATCTCCAAGGGGGCCTTGAACAAGCTCAAAGAACTCGATCTCGAGTTTAACAGGTTCGGTGACGAGGGGATGAAGGCATTTGTTGAGGCCGTCTCCAAGGGGGGGGGCTTGAACAATCTCAAGTATCTCAATCTGCGGTGTAACGAGATTGGTGATGAGGGGATGAAGGCATTTGCTGAGGCTTTATCCAAGGGGGCACTGAAGAACCTCAAGAGGCTCTCCACTGGGTTGGGGCTGTGTGACGTGGAGGAGTTCATAATTCGCATGGCAGATTATGCTTGACGTGGGTTGGTCAGAAAGTTTGTACTTGTCAATCTGAATTCTGTGGGGAGCATTGGGCATTCGACTCACCGAGGAGCTCGCCATTCCAAGGGTTCCTATCGATCTGTGGCTGCAACTGTCCGACTCCAATGAGCTTCACCTCTGGCAACAGCTTGCGGCACAGACGACACGCATCAAGGGCCTGCGATGCACAGTAGGAGTCGCATCTCCTTTTCTGCAGATGCCAATCTTCCCAGAACTCCGTCACCTTTCATTCGAGAGCCCACCGCCCATGTACGCTTCTGAGGGACTCCAAGCGTTTGCTCACGCTCTGTCCTCGCTGGACAAACTAAAGGTAAGACGTGTGGCTCGTTTATTTGTTTTGTGAAGCGTGCAATGCGGCGGAGCTTCGAGGTAACTCATTGGCAAAAACAAAACTCACTCAATTTTCTCACACACTACACATTGATAGAAGCACCGCATCCGCCTAGAGTATAAAATACTCTGGATGCGACAGTACGTCCACAAATTTGGGTTCGACTCAAGCAGCCTCCTCAGGGAGTTGTTGCTCCCCCCCGGGTTGACCCCAACCGACGACGGCGGACTGATGCTGTCCAATGCTTCCGCCATAACCTGCATGGCAGATTTAGAAGTGCCATATGGCCGAAAGAGAGGTAAGATGAATTTTTTAAAGTTATCGTCCATTTTTGTTGTTATCCATTTCAATCGCTTGAGCTTGAGTACTACGCTCCGGTACAACCAACGTGACACGTGAATGATGACATGTGAGGTCTGACTCGTGCCTTGCTTGTGCCTTGCTTGTGCTTTGTTCCTAAGAGTATTCAATCAATTCATGCATCACTATGTGCGCCGTAGCCCGTAGCCGTGTAGCCGTAGGTAGTAATAGTAATAAATAGATAGGTATAGGTACTCAATACTAGTACTTACGCTAAGATTATAGCTGAGCGCAAGCGAAATATTGTCGAAATTTGGGGGGGGAAACGCGAAATATGGACGAAATATCGAACGAAATTTGGGCAGGTCTCAAACGAAACTCTGGCCTGTCCCTATCTGTGGTCTGTGGCTCGGCGGTATCTGTTGCTGCTGGAGCGCGTGAAGGAGGGGTTCCGCGTCTTGCGATGTCTTCTCGCCGAAAAGCCACACGTAATAGCTCCGGAGTGAAGCCAAAATGGCACTATGTTCCGTAACAACATTGACCTCCTCTAGGGTCGGTTGTGGTTCGTCCCACTTCACCCCGGCAAACATCGCCGGAATGTCTCCATTGGCATGTCTGGGCGTGAATCTTTTTTGCCTGTTAATGAAAGCCCTCGCCTTGATGGCGAGGCGCGGACGAGGGCGTGCATGTGAGTGAAGGATGTCTTTAAACGGTCGAACGAGAACCAAGCGGATGCTTGTCGTGGTTCGTGGCAAGTAGCAAGTAGGAAGTATAGTCTCATTCGTCATTCGCTCATTTGGGGCACAATCTTGAGATAGAGAGAGAGTGAGAGAAGGGGAAGGGGAACGCGCTACATGACGACGACGCACGTCACCACACCCCACAAAATTCAATCTACCAACACCACTCAATCATCAATCAACCAAAACAAAAGAACCGAGAAATAGAGCATCGAAGAGATACTTAGTAGAATTTGCTGACAGCCATGTCCATGTCCGCGTGTCGTGCGTCGTGCGTCGTCCATCGTGCGCATCAAGCATCACCATCAACCAAAACCAAAACCTAAATAAATCTAACGTTAGCCTAACAACCAAGTTTTGTTCATTCGTCCGTCGGCAGAGGAATTCACATCCAGACGAATTTTGTGGAAAGTGGCATTTCGCATTTCTCCTATTACGAACATACTGATATCTATCATTTTTGAGCTCAACGTACATCGGGGACGTAGCTCAATCGGCAGAGCACCCGCTTCGCATGCGGGAGGCAGCGAGATCGAAACTCGCCGTCTCCATGTTATGTTTCTGCATTTTTTTATGTTTTTGTTTATCCCTCCCTCCTCTATGGACCAGGTTTGTTTGTCATGCACGGGATTTGTTTGTATCTCCTGCGTGAGGGCTCCATCCTGTCATTTTTGGAAACGGAGCATCTATCTATGTTGCTCTTTCCTCTATGCTCTATGTTAAATTGAAACACTCCACGCTCCTCACTCGTTTTGAGTTTTGAATTTTGAGGCTGTTTGATCTTTGACCGCCCTATGACCTATGAGTGGGTTTGGGAAAAAATGCGGCCGCTCCTGCTCGGAGGAGTCCCTCCTTGAATGAGAGCTGGCGAGTAGCTGATCTTCCCTCCAAAGTGTGGGTGCTCTTGTAGTTTTATACCAAAATGGGGGGGTGCGAGGGTGAAAAAAACAGACCTCAGGTTCCAGCACAGGTTGCACCTTCTCCTTCTCTGAGACTTCTGAGGCTCGTCAGCCACGCATTGGACGGCCGCGTCGGTGAGCTGGTCCTGGTTCTCGATGCCGAATTCGAGGGAGAGCGAATCCTGCGATCCTGCGAGGGGTGGATCTGGATGGTCAGGGTTGGGTCTCCGGAAGCTAGGGTCCAAGTGCTACAGCTATCAGCTATAGGTGGGAGGAACTCTGCCCTCTCACTCTGCGCGCGGAGGGGAAAATTTTGAAATTCTGCGCGCGGAGGGGAAATTCTGCACTCGCGGATGGGGAACTCCGTACTCAGTCGCGGAGGCAACTATCGTTATCGTTAACTCCCCACGCCGACACCGCCGGGGACAATAAATAACCTGCTCATGGACACGCCACTGTCGCCGAAGCGCCCACGCTCGGAGGACACGCCCAGCCATGTGCGCGCGAGACGTCGCGCGAGCCAGCCCGCGAAGCACGCGGACGACACAACAAGGCAGCCATTGCTGGCTGCCATGCAGACCAGCCCACACACCCTCACCATCCACAACCATCCACAACACCTCACACAAGACTCCCTGACGGATCGAGCATGACCACTGGCTCGATGTGCGATGATTCGGAAAGGAAAAAACGATCGGCGCGATTCCCGTTCCAGACAAGATCGCCGACAGATCGCCCTTTGATCGTCGTCCGTCGTCGTCTGGCCGGAGTGTTTGGGTTTGATTTTAGTCGAGTTATGTGAGAAAGTCGTGGGGCGAGAGTCGGGGTGTTTTCCTGGGTGTCTCTGTCCGTCGTCCTGTCGTCAGTCGTCATCCGTCGCTCTCGCTCTCGTCCTAGATGTTAAACACAGGAACAGTGTGTTTCTACGGAAGTCAAAAACAGTGTTTTTCACCGTGTTTCTAGGAGACCCCCATGTCCGGAACAGAGGGTTGCGCGCTGCGTGCGCGCGCGCGCGCGGTGAGTGAGCGTGCGAGCGAGGCCATAGCCATAGCATAATCAATCCCGCCACCCGCCACCTGATTGCCTGGCCTCCCACGTGCACCACTACACCACTAGCTACCACCACCTACCACCTACCACCTAGTTGGATGCAAGACAATCAATCATCAATCACAATCATGCTTGACAGTTACAATTACAATTACACTGCTCCCACAGGAACTACCGGTAGCTGTGAGCTGTGAGCCTACGGGAGATGGATATAAATATGTACTACCTCCGTTCCAAAACTGAGATGTGAGAGAGCCTTTGGGAAGCGAGGGCGGCGCCTAGAGAAGAGGAGGCACTAGATGGAAGGCCGGGGTGTGGGGAGGGTACATGCTGGCTTAACAAGGTGCTTTCGTTGAGGATGTTAACGAAAATCTAAAGCGCCCCACAACGTGTCAAAAACGGGCACTCTATTTACTGTCAGAAGCAACGTCACGACGATGCGGCAAGGCGCAAGGCGTGATGGTTTCCACCGGGAGGACTGTTGGTGGTTGAGCTCCTCTTCTTGCGCCCCTTGCCTTGCCACTCATACTCGCCCCCAGTGCGAGCGCCGCGCTGCGGCGGCTCCACCACCTTCAGCCGCGCCATGCGGCCGCGAATGCCACGGGCCAAGAGCTTTCGCGCCAATCGTTCGCGTCAGCCGATTTGCAAACCCAGTCCACATTGAAAAACTGCCTATTTCAATCGTGTTTCGAGTGCTGAGCCCCCCCCCCCCTCACCCCATTAAGCCAGCATGTACCGGCAACCCCCCCATTGAAGTTGCGGTTTATTTATTTCAAGTTTTGGGGAGCTGTGAAAAGAAAACTGAAAATTTTTTCAGTTTTGGAACGGAGGTAGTATGTATAATACACTATATATGTATATGACCCGATGACCCGCTGTTTTCGGTACTGGCAACAAGGGCGAATGGACGAATGTAGGACACTACGACGGTGACTCGTGGCTAGCCTGCAAGGAGGGAACAAAGAAACGCAAACAACTTCTAAAACAAAAAGGTCGATCGCGGATGCGACAAAAAGTCGGGAGGGGCGTGACAAAAAAAGGGAACCTCGAGTTGCACCCTCTCGTCCGCCGTCCTCGCCCTCGCTCAAGCCCGCCTGCCCGCCTTCCTCTGCTGACGGGCTTCAGCCCGTCAGCACCTCTGGAGTCGTCTCCCCAGCCGCGCCTGCCGCCGGCATGCCTCCTTCCTCATTGCCCTCAGGCCCTATGGGCCACTCCAATTCGTCAATACCACTTATTAGTAACGGCGAAGGTCGGGTTCTTTCGTTCTTTCAAAGGTAAAAAAAACAACGCGAGAACATGGGGCTACACGCCCCGAGCAACAAACACATTCGGAAAATGATAAGCCCCCTGTATACTATAGACAAGGATTTCAACCTAGGAGCATCAGAGGACCTCTTGCAGGCGGCGAGAGGCCTGGACATACGGAACATCACCTAGGGTAGCCAAATCTCTTAATAGGAACCACACCGGAAATCAATAAAGAGCCTCACGTTATAAAAATGAGGAAAATCCGAGCCGAAACTAGATCAAGAGACGAGCCACAACCTCCCACCCCCTTCTCTCCAACTCCCGGCCGAAGCAGCGCGCGCGGCCTCCCTGGAACCAGCTTCTCCGCTAAAGAGGGAACTGGAGAAGGGGAAGGGGGTTGTTAAGGGTTAAGGTTGGGTAGTAGGGAGGTACACTAGCAAGCTGCCTCACGCCGCATATGCATATGTAGCGGGAATTTTTAAGAAGATTTTTTTTCCATATCTTGATCGTTCAAACCCAACCCTATTCAACTCCTCACTCATGGGGTTCACCTCTGCACAGGATCGCTGTCTGAGCCCGCCTGAATGTGTTTTAGACGCGCAGTGATAGAATCCTCGTCTCCACGAGCGCTCGCCTCTGGGCCGCACTCTCCCTTGCGGGGCTTCCCCCCCCCTCCCCTCGCCCCCCCCGCGCCCCCCCCCTCGCCCCCCCCCCCCCCCCCCCCCCGCGCGCCCTCCCCGCCCCGCCCCGCGTGGTTGGCCCTCCGCGGGGCGGGGCGGGGAGGGCGCGGGGGGGGGGGGGGGGGGCGAGGGGGGCGGGGGCGGGGGGGGGTGGGGGGAGGGGGGCGGGGCGGGGGCGAGGGGGGGCGGGGGAGGGGGGGTGGGGGGAGGGGGGCGGGGCGGGGGCGAGGGGGGGCGGGGGAGGGGGGGTGGGGGGAGGGGGGGCGGGGCGGGGGCGAGGGGGGGGCGGGGGAGGGGGGTGGGGGGCGCGCCCCGCGGCCTGCTCCCGCTCGCTCGCTCGCCCCCTCCCCCCCCCTCCCCCTCCCCCGCCCCCGCCCCCGCCCCCGCCCCGCGCTGCCCCCCCCCCCCCCCTCCCCCCTCCCCCTTCCCCCCCTCCCCTTCCCCCAGGCCCCTCAGCAAGCTTGTCCGCCAGCCAGCGAGCCACCCGCGCGCCGGCCCTGACACCTCCCCCCCGCACCCTTCCCCTCCCCTCTCCCTCCCATCCGTCTCCCGCATCCCTCCCCCTCTCCCCCACCCCCCCTGAGCGCCCCCTTCTTCCTCCCATACTCCCACTGCCTCTCTCGTTTGCCTTTGGCCCGTGAGGTGGGCTGGTGGCAGGCCGCCGACGGGGCGGGTGCGCTCCCTCCCGCGCCGCCTCCATGAGCACCGAGCTCATTACGTGCCCCAAAGAGGAGATTCTGCGCCGACTGCAGCGGGAGACCACCTGCTCCGCCTGCTGCAACGCGCTCCGTGTGATGATGGAGCGCAAGCTGGCCGATCTCTCACTCCTCCGTGTCGTCGTTGAGCGTGAGGATGAGTCAGGGGCGTACGTGCTCAAGCACTCGCTCGCCACGCCAGACGGCATCGACGCAGCCTGCGCGCAATTCCCGCTCGGAGAGTGGCTCAAAAAGTGCCACCCTCTCAAGAGGGATAAGCGATGCCCCATGCACACCAACTCGCGGCATATCTTCAACCAGGCGGATTTGTGGGAGGATATGTGGGCTGAGCTCTCGTCCGCGCAGAAGGGCACCATCTGCACCGTGACTGCAGAGGAGCTCCACGACAAACTCTGGCAGCACTGCACTGACAAGCACCACCTTTGCAAGGACTGCCGCAACAATGTGATGTGGGCCTATGATAGGCTCACGAGGAAGTGCGCGCATAGTAGGCATACCGCCCGCCCACCAGCGCCGATTTCATCATTATGCCCGCCTGCGCGTCCACCATGCTCAACCTGCGCCCCATGTCCGCGTCGCGTAGGGAGCAAACACCAGTAGGGACCGAAGCCGAGCAGGAGGCAGAGCTCTCCAGCCTGCAGGCATATTTCGATCTGGACGCCTGCAGAGATGGTGCTATCTGCGTGCATTCGTCGGCCCTCCCCACCATCCTCTACCACTATGAAGACACGCTGGCCGAGGAGGCTGAGAGCTCTACAAAGGGGCGGCACGCGCCGACGAGGCAGGCAGGGCTCAGCGAGATGCTGTGCGTGGTTGGGCGCCTCCTGCTGCGAAAGGTGTTGACTAGCTACCAGACATCGCTGGAGGAGGAGCAAAACCAGCAGCTGTTGGTCCGATTAGTGCTTTCCTACTTCCAGACGCAGTCGCTCGAGCGGCGGGCTCAGCAGTGTGCAGAGTCGCTGCTCGAGGAGGACCTCGGCGCCAATGGTAAGACGTCAAAGCGGAAGCTCAAGAAGGAGCGGCAGAAGAAGCGGCAGGAGGCTTTGGGGGTAGAGGAGCAGCATGTTGCGTGGGACGAGCAGCAAGAGCTGGCGCTCTTGTCTCAGATGGGTTGGAGCAGAGCTGACGGCGGCGACGCCATCACGCACGGCAGCAGGGGTGCGGGCGACGAGGATGCTAGCACAGGCATGGGGGGAGACGGCTCGCTCGCGCGTGCTGCCACGGAGGCGCTCGACCTATCGAGTATGGAACTGACGGAGTCAGAGCAGCGCGAGTTCAACGAGCTTGCACAGCATAAGGGGCAACTCATGGAGCAGCGTCGGCAGATGCGCGAGGCGCTGAAACAGCGCTTTGAGGAGTTTTGTGTGCGTCGGGCCGAGTCGGCACTCAGTTGATACTCTTTCGGGCACCGAAAGTACCTACTCAATCCTCGACCCTCCACCCCAATCCCACCCTACCCTCAGCCACCCCAACACTGGGCGACTCAGCCCAGACGTGCAACTACCCATGCGCGCTGCTGTAGTCGCATAGGAGCTGCGGGAGACTTATTCGCGGCGTGGCGGCAGAACCTGCTCTGCAGCATGCTATTGATGCAACAATCATCAAGGTGTTGCCTCGCAGGCCGCCGCAGCATGGGCCGGCAGGGTGCGGCGCACGCAAAATGGACCCCCGCAATGGCAACTAATTTTCGATATGTGGTCGACAGCCGTTTGCTGTGTGCAATGTATTCAGTGTAAAAAAACTTTACAAACGTACCGTCACTTGCACGGTGCGAAGCAGAGTGCTTGTGTTACTTCCTACTACCCCACCCTTACCACATACCAACCCACAACCCAACCATCTCTATCTCGTTACAACGATAGGTTCATGGAGCGCGCGACGCGCTCCCCTTTCCCGCCCACCCCGCCCCGACGAACAATCGGGCCATGACAGACTATGCGCCGCCGAAGAGGCCGCGCGCAGGCAACCCAGCCTCTCAGCGTAGGTGCACGCGAGCCCCGGCCCGTGCCTCCTCCATCTGAGAGCGGAGCCCGGCCAGAACCAGAACACCCGAAAAGGCCTGCCTCTGGGTCTGTCCCATTCGCGAATCGGAATCGACTCTCGTTAGAATTCTCTTTCACCGTTGGGCATTTATCGTTATAATTCTCTGCGTTCTCTGTTCTCTCGTTCTCGGTCAAAAGCTTCGCGTGGAGGCCTAGGACCTTTGCTAATGGAGCGCCCTCCTGCCTCTTGTTCTGAAAACTTGTCTCGAACAGAAGGGAAGTTTCCCCACCTTTCTTCCCCAGGCGCCCTCACCAACAAGTATAATTTGCCTTCTCCCCCGCGTCCCGCGTCCCTTTACACTTTACACTTTTTATTGCTTGCTTCGGGCTTCGGGTGGCAATCGAGTTCAATGCGTGCGACCTTTTCTGATCTCCCCCCAGGCCCTAGACACGCCTCATTTCTCTCGTCTTATAGTAGGTCTCTTTGAATCCTGCGTGGCAAGATTACCCTTCGTTTCCGTCATGATTATTTATGATGAGGCAAGAAGCAAGAAGCGTTCATTTGTCCCCCACCACCACCACCTCCCCTTCCGTTGCTAGTTGCTAGGTCTATTTGTCGCCTGGTCGCCTGGACGTATGTCACATGTGTATGTGATCTGCATGAGGACGAGGAAGTGGATGGAGCAGCCAAGGGAAAGGGACGTGAGGGTGACGATGTGAGCGGAGAGGTAGTAGATAGTATTAGATACCGGACTCCTAGTAGGTAGTAGATGTTTGGCCTTGAAACTTTTTTTTCGGTTAGAAGTTGGGCTCTCCGGGCCTCCGGCGGCGGACTTTAGCGCGCTTGCTTTGGGGCGCCGCGGCTGCCGATTTCGACGCGGCTTGGGGGCGCGTCGCGCGCTCGATTAGCGTGGCTGGCTGGGCGGTTTCTGGCCTTTTCCTTTTCACATACGGCGGCTTGGGCCGGGCACCAGGTTGACGACCAAAACCGGTCTCGCAGCGCGCCCGGCGTCGTTTTGATTGAATTGGGTCTCTCCGAGATGCGAGATGATGGTGTATTTAGGCCTATTTTGCCGTTTTGGGGTTACGCTTCGTCGTGGGGGCTCCCGGGGGTGGGAGTGGGAGGGGGGGTTGGGTTTGGGGCCCAAACAAAGGGCAAAGGGCATCGAAAATGTGCTAGATGGGTGTTTTCCGGGGCTTCTACTCCTACCGCTTTACTTTGGTGTATAATTTGAATTTGTATATTTAATAAATTATTTAATTGTATTTCCTCAATCCTCAATCCTTATTCTTATTACTTTTCCACATTTTTTTACACCCTTCGAAGTTAAAGTCGCCTCCGACCGCCCGCCTACATACTCTAGGCTCTAGGGCGTCCCAGCTCGAATGCGAATGCAAGCTGCAAGCTGCACGTCTCGATGTGAAGCACGGCACAGGGGCAGGGTGCAGGGTGGTCTCCAAACAACGCAAACCTAGATGTTAAACACAGGAACAGTGTGTTTCTACGGAAGTCAAAAACAGTGTTTTTCACCGTGTTTCTAGGAGACCCCCATGTCCGGAACAGAGGGTTGCGCGCTGCGTGCGCGCGCGCGCGCGGTGAGTGAGCGTGCGAGCGAGGCCATAGCCATAGCATAATCAATCCCGCCACCCGCCACCTGATTGCCTGGCCTCCCACGTGCACCACTACACCACTAGCTACCACCACCTACCACCTACCACCTAGTTGGATGCAAGACAATCAATCATCAATCACAATCATGCTTGACAGTTACAATTACAATTACACTGCTCCCACAGGAACTACCGGTAGCTGTGAGCTGTGAGCCTACGGGAGATGGATATAAATATGTGTGTATAATACACTATATATGTATATGACCCGATGACCCGCTGTTTTCGGTACTGTGTTTCACCGTGTTTCCAAAAAAGCCAAAAACAGTTGTTTTTGGTGTGTTTCTAGACCTGACCCACCGTGTTTAACATCTAGGAACGCAAATAGCGGCCTGTTTTTGGCTTTTCTAGTTCTAGAAACACGGCAACCTCGCGAACACGGCATGCTGCTAGGGAGGGCGTTTGAGGCACAGTGAGAACGGGCTGCTTGTGGCCTCCGTATAAGCAAGGTAAAACCGTGTTTACCATGTACATGTAGGCCGGCCGGCACGCACCCCTTTTCCCTTTTTGGGATTTAAGGCGTGTACTAGGATTAAAATAGCCTTGCATAGCAGAGAGGAGGGCGGGAAAAAGAGGGTGAGTGACGTGAGAGAGAGTGCGGAAGGGTGTGGGGAGGCACGTTTACGAGGAGAGTAAACTTGAGGAAGAGAAAGAAAGAGAAGAGAGAGCCGAGATCTCTCTCTCTCCCCCCCCCCCCCCCCCCCCCCCCCCTTCCCTCTCCCTCTCTCGTCGAGAACCGTCTGCGAGGCGATGCTGGGCTCGCGTCTCTATTTAGTGGGCGCGCTGCCGTGGCTCGTGCTGTCGCCGCTGAATCTGCTCAAGCTGCTACTCAACACAGTCTCGCCGACCGCCCACCTCTGGGTGAGGGGGGGGGGGGGGGGGGGAGGAGAGAGAGGAAGGGGGGGAGGGAGAGGGGGAGGGGGAGGTTGAGGGAGACCATCGGTGCACGACTGCGCTCGCACGGGTTGGTTGAAAGAATCCTCGAGAGATTGAGAGCAATCAACTGGTGAGTGGAGGAGAAGTAGCCGAAAGGGCAGGGAAAGGAGGGAGGGAGGGAGGGAGGGAGGGGAGCCTTTGTGCACATGAAGGCGGCTCGGTACATTCCCATGCGCAACACTATATGAGCTTGATCACCGCCCCCCCCCCCCCCACCCCCTTCCTATGCGTTCGTCCAGGTGCCACGAGAGACTGAGCAATGCCAAGCAGGCTGCGGGATAGCACGTATGTGGGCTACGCTCTTCTGGTCGCAACAATTCTGCTGGGCATGCGCGTTATTGTACACGCAAGTGCGTGAGCGCTGGCCTGAACTAAGTGCTACTGGCCATGCTGTTGTCGCCTGCTACGGGCGAACGCATCCTAAATGCCGTCGCGCATATCGCTGTCACTACCCAATGCTCTTCTGGCTCGCTTGCTTTACTCACTTGTCTCCCTTGTGCTCTACAACAGTATGTTGCGCAACAGGATGGCCTTATTCTATTTGCGGCCGTCACTAAACTCATGGTCGGCGTACTCTTACTAAACGGTACCGTTGCATTTCATGAGAGCGGATTTGGCACATCTGAGCAACTATGCTAGTCGGTGGGCCCTCGGTCTGTCCGCCTAATCATCATTCCGGACGCTAATTTGATCATTGGGGATTTCAATGCATGGATCGGACTCGTGGTGAACGTCTGTCATGGGTCTTGCCGTTCAAGCTCCAACCGATTGCACAGGCTACACATTGCGTGCTCCTCACACAGCTGCGTCTTGTCATTCCCAATGCCCCCCCAAACCTATCCGTTTGCCCCATGATGCACAGGATATCTAGGCGGCGTAATTCACTGGCCCATTGGGCTAGGAGCTTCGTCGTTCGAATTTTGCATTGCTGCACTCATGTTGCTAGACGTGGCCGCCACACGAGCAGCGGCATCGCGTCCGCGACCGGTTAAATATCGAGCTTGATTTCCATCTTATCCCATCAGCGAGCTCTTTAGGTCAGCGCATTGAAGGTGCCGCCGTTATCCATGCCGGATGAGTGAGGTGCCCAAATCATACAGATGCCAAACGCAGGATGAGGAGAGGGTTGCTTGCAGCTTTGGATTAGGGCACGATGGTGGCATGCAGCGGAGGAAGGCGGAAGAGCACGAGGCATTTGGGTTTTCGAGAGATGGAGTGAGCGAAGGGGTGCGAGTGGATTCGGCGGCGACAGCGGAGGAGGCTTCACGGCCAATGCGTCGGGCTCTAGACTTGCCATTAGTCTTTGCACTGTCATGCACGTATGAGGGGGATGCGTGTACATGGCAAAGTGTAGATGGGCTCCCAGCAGAGGGCGACTAGCTCCTTCTGGAGGAGCGAGCTTGCTCGACTCAACACTACCCTTCCCTTATTGTTGCCTACTAGCTGGACTACTTGTTGCGCCTTCTCGCTCAGCTTGTCCGGCCTTTATTATACGCTTTGCGCGCATGCAGATTCTTCAAATTATATATTGCGGCCAGCGAGGAGTGCAGCCAGCATTGGAAAAGCGCGCACCCTTGCGAAAGGCCGCAAACGCCCTCGTGCAAAAGCGCGCGGATGCCCGAGGAGCGTGGTGGCCTAACGTTGCCACACTTTCATTCACTTGTTGGTGGGTGGCGAACCATCTCCGCTAGCGTTGCTAGCACAACGCCACAGCGCCACTGGGCGCCCCGTGAATAGCAGACACAGACGCGCCCTCAGGCGCTTAACTGCCCCCCCCCCCCCCCCCCCCCGCCCCGCCCAAAAAAACCACCTTAGCCGAGAGCCCACACAAAGATCAGGCATGGCACGAATACACGAAGGTACCCCTGCGTCAGGCGGGTGGTACCGAATGGAGGCAACCGCAAAACGCCGACCTTCGTGCCCCAGCGCCTTGCTCGCCGTCGGGCTTTCGTCGCGCTCTATAAAGATAGTTCCCGCTAATGCGCGCATGGCTTCACCTGCGCACTACTCTGGGTTCGAGTGTGGCAGCAAAGGCAAAGGCGAAGAATTCGTTGGATTGTAGGTCCTCACGATTTTTATAGTTATAGTAACTACTACTTTATGAGAGGTGCGCGGTGCGCTATCATGCGCTGCTCGTGCTGTGTGTGTGTGCGCTCTGCCATTAGCGCCCTTGGGGCTTAACGCTTAACTTAGGGTTGGCGTTAGCGGCTTTTGCGCTTCTTCTGCTTGCGCCCTTCATATGCACATACTAGCATCTTCTATAGTCTATCATCGTGAGGCGTGTCCTCATGATCATGTGTATGGCCAACGCTACTCTTGCGACCTCTATGTGAGCACCCACCACCCACTACACCACACTGCGCACCATTAGCACGTGACGCGCGCGCCGCCACGCGGCAAATGCAGCTGCTGTACCTAGTTTGTGCTGTTTGCCCGTCGACGCCAATTCCGTCCGATCGGATCGGCCGAGGACTTTCATTGCAGAAATCCCGCCCCAGAGCCTTATTCCCACTCCCTCACGAACACTGCATGACGCGACGATCACCATGCAGCGATCGCCATGCAGCTTGACATCAATCACATCGGCACCGGGATGGAGGTTCACACGTGTCATGCATACGTAGGTTGTGTCACGAAGAATGCGGACGAGGCGAGTGTTTGTCCTGCCTCATCGGCTCCACCCTCTTGCGTGATCTCCTGCGACACATGGCGAGGGGCGCGCGATGTTTGGCTGAACGCATGTGGCACCGCTCGAACATGCCGATCGTATGTGCGGTTGTCCAGTCAAGTTGGGGGGACGGCAAGACGTGTGGTGAGGAAGCAGCCCGTGATGGAGTGCGGTTGCGGTTGCGGTCACGCACCTGCAGCGTGTTCGCGCTCATCCCGTGATACGATGACGTTGAGTTGATTTTTGCAAAAAGCAAGCGCAGAACGCGCTCCCGGTCCTCCCAGGTGAGGTCTCGGATGTCCACGCGCTCGTCGACGGTCTGCGGCAAGTTGGAGGCACGGCTCGCGCCTCCGGTAAGCGATGGAAGTCGCGAGTGGCTGCCAGACAGCCGCGTCCCCCTGCGCTCCTCTTCGGCCCGGCGTCTACCAATCTCCACCTTCACTTGCTCGATGGACTCGAGTAGGAAGGTCTCGACTTCGTTCCGCTTTTGGAGCACGAGCGCCGCGAGTCGCTTAACGTTCGCTAGCTCCTTGGTCTTCATCTTGACCAGCTGGCGTAACCCCGCTACGTCCATCTCGGCCTCGGCCGTTTTCCGTCTATCCGAGGCGAGCAACGATCCCCTTTCCTTCTCAAATTCGCGCGTGGAGCTGGACACGAACCTCTCCAACGACTTGACCTTGGTCGAGAGCTCGCTAATCTCCTTCGCCTGCCGGTGTCCCTGCTTGGCGTACTCTTTGGCGGCTTGTTCGTTCAGCGCCACCTCGCGCTTGAGCCGGCGGTTGTCCTCCTCTGTGGCCTTGTTTGCCTTCTGGAGCTCGTCCGTCTCGCGCACCTGCAGCCGCAACTCTTCCGCCATCCGCCGGTTCTCAAAGAGGATCTTTTTGGTGGAGGCGTCTAGCCGCTCGACTGCCTCCTCTTGCGAGGTCTTTTTCATCTCAGCCAGCATCTGCTTGTACTCCTTTTGCAGCTTGGCCTTCTCCTCGAAGAACTTGCGCTCCATCGCCTCTGCGGCCTCCCTTCGGGCTTCCTGCTCGTCTGCCAACGCCTGCTCCTTGGCAGCAAACTGGGCATCGTACTTGGCCTTGTTCTCCTTGTAGTGCACCAGCTGAGCTAATTCTCTCTCCGCCTCGTGTGCCCTCGTCGTCACGCGCTCAAGCTCCACGCGCAGCTTGCTCTCCATCTCGGCCATCGCAGCCTCCTGCTGTGCCACCTCCTGAGCCCGCTGCTCCGTAAACATATCCCGCTGCTGTTTGATCGTCCCCTTGAGCGACTCGATGAGCTCATCCTTGCGTTCGGCATCTCGTCTCAAGAAGCTGATTATCTAAAGAAGGGGTGGGCGCCGTTTGTCGCGAGGTGGTCAGGAGATTCACATGGGCACGTCCCACAGCACGAAAGCAAGTCGGCCTCATCTGTCCGCGCTGCTCCGCCTCGCCAACCACACATGTGCGAGCCTCAGGGCGCGCCCTTTCGGCTCTCAGCGCAAATGAAGCGCGCCCGCTTGGCTCATGGCACGAATCGCGGCCTTCGACCGACGCCTCGCACTTGCCGCCCCTCCCCCCAATCCCCCCCCCCCCCCCCCCTGCTCTATATAGTAGAGCGCCTCATCCCGACACTCCGCTTCTTTCTCATGCTGAACTGGTGCAGCACCGCGACGCCAGCTGCGGGATCTGTCGACCAAACCGATACCATCCTCTCATGCGTGAGAGCCACCCTCCCGCCTACCTACCGTGGCTCCGTCGATTTGTCACCCCTCCACGGGGAAACACGCAGTATGCCAAGTTCCTGTTCCCATCTCCCATCGCTTCGTGCGGTGCGTTTTTCTTCCTCGCCTCCCTCTCCGACCTCCTCCCCCTTCCCCCCTCCTTCCCAGCTCGCCTTCTGCCCTCCATCTCTTCTGCAGCCACAGCATCACGCCCTCATCCTTTATCTCCTCAAACAAAGAGCGCGTCGATCTCGCTCTGAGCCAAACTCCCCCCACACGCACAAATGCTATGCTTGCAGTGCGTCCATCTCCTCGTCTCCTCCTTCCCCTCCCTCCCTCCCTCCCCACATCTCCAGCGCATCAATCTCTCTAAGCTCGTTCTCAGCCTCCCCCCGCCACCTCTCCCCCCTCTCCCTCCATCGCCTCATCTGCAGGGCATCCATCTCCCTCGCCTCCTTCTCCCTCCTCTCTTCCCCCTCTCCCCCCATCGCCTGACCTGTAGGGCATCCATCTCCCTCGCCTCCTTCTCCGTCTTCAGCCCATCATTCTCCGCACGCAGCTCCTGACAGCGCAGCTTATACTCCTCGAGCGCCTTGCGCCGCGCGTCCAACTCGATCCGCGTCACATCGTCTGACAGCATCGCCACTCGTCCTCCCCCTCTCTGTCTCGCTGTCCCTCCGTCTCTCCCCCTCCCCCTCCCCCTCCCCCTCCCCTCCCTCTCCCCCTCTCCCTCTCTCCGCGGCGGAGGAGGAGAGAAAGAGGCTCTTGCTGCCGACCAAGAGACCGTGCTGCTTATCTATTCAGAAAGAAAGAGCCTTTCACACGTAAGAAACCGACGCGAGTACCCCGTCAGGCAGAGTAGAATCGAGCCGACGACTCTCTCTCTCCTGGCGCCGCCTGTGAGCTGTGTGGACGATGAGAGAAGTTCGCAACGGTTTCAGATGTGTGTGCCGGTCAAATCTTTCCTTGGAACAGCTACATAGTCCTAGAGAGGGCAACTCGTAGAGAGTAATCTTGTAAGTTCACGCTGGCACGCTGGCACGCTGGCTAGGGCTTTCCCATTTTATCTTTTTATGCGCTATCTATATGGGATGTGTGGGATGAGATGCCTTGTGGATAATGGTTTAACTCCTTACTGCCGGGCCGAAGCACCGAAACAGGTGCTTCATCACAGACCACAGCTGTTTACCTACGCCCTTGCTTGCCCTTGCCCTAGCCCAGGCTTCTTCTTCTTCTACCTCAAAGGCAAAGGCAACCAAGAAAGCACCAAAGTACCCAATAGAGGTTAGAGCCTCTTATAGAGGTAGGGACGGGGAAAATCGACTTTTCACTACAATTGCACCCAAAAGTCGATGTGAATGCATGATGCATGGCGAGGTGTCTCATGCTATGATAAGAGCTTGTGCAAAGTTTCAGAAGCCAATTGTTTCTCATGGCTCACGGTGGCGAGTACAAGAGCAAACAACGCGGTGTTTTTTTCGCGGTGGCCAGGGATTTTTTTAGTAGATTTTGGCGCGTTGGAACCACAATGACAATGAAGGATGCTAGTGCCCACCAAAGGCCACTTTCGGGGTTGCTGGGCTGGAACTCCGTCCTGTTCTCCGGCGAAAGTTTCGAAAAATTACCGAATTTCGGGCCTTCGAAGGCGGAGCTCTGTCACGGATGCCCTTCCGTCCTCTCCTGTACTTACTTTCTAAGTCCTGTGAGATCTTCCTCCTCACGTGAGGAGAGGCGACGGGCCTGCTCCTGCACTAACTACGACGGGTCAAGGGGGGCGAGGCGGGTTGAGGCAGGCCTATCAGCCTGTCAGCTATACAGCTCTATACTGTAGACAAACGTAAAGCCAGTAAACTCGCATGTTGCTCCCTTTATGTTGTCTCTCGATTCTCGAGGTCTTTTGGGTCTTTTCTTCTCGTGTTCGCGCCGCTCCATCGCCGCTCTCTGCTGTCCGTTATCGTTCCCCTGCACATAAATATTAATATTAATATGCAAAATCTCGCTTTTCTTACCTTTTTTGTCTGTGTGTGCGTGTTTGCCGGTCAGATTGTCAGATTTTTTGTCTCTTTCTATGCAGCATTTTCTCGCTCTCAGGCCGTCGCGTGCCGCCTGTGCGCGCCATGGCCCCTCTCTAGGGGGACCTGCAGGTATATCCCCAGCTCCCCAGCCGGCCAGTAGGCCGGTCACTCACGCTTTTTAACAACTATTTTCCATCCCTCCTGGGTGTCCAAGGATTCCCCAGGGACCCCCCTTACCTGCCCCCCCCCCCCCCCCCCCCGCGAACCCCCTCTACCCCACGAAAATCCATGGCGTCGGTGAGTGACTCCCCCGCCTTGTCCGGCCCATGGAGGTCTATTTTGGGAGAATGGGAGGATTGCGCGCGTGAGGGAATCAAAGCAGTGAAACTGGCCGAAGGAGTGTGAGTTGCGTTGCGCGGTCTGTCTGGGCGAGGATCGCAGGATGGGTGTGTTGAGTGCTCAGCACTCAGCAGCCATGCCAAAAGGCAAGGCTTGAGGATAACTGACACGCCCCCCCGGAGTGACGTTAGTGCCCGAGGGGAGGGGAGCGAGGCACCCCCGCGTGACCCCTACTCTAAGAGTAGGTGCACCTTTTAATCGCTTATATCGGGCTGCTTTCAGCTTTCGCGCCGCGCCTTCGCCCACGCGAGATCCTTTTGAACGGTCCAAGGACAATCCCTTCCCAATCGATTATGCGGTCCACTACTGCAAGGGGGCCTAGGACAACTAAGTTTATACTTGGTTGACCCATGGGGGGGCACGAGCCCCCCCCTCTCTCCACTCCTCCCCTGCCATGGGGGAGGAACCACCCATCCTCCTGGCATGCCTGATGGCTTGCCAGGAGGCCACTGCCCTACTGACCCACTCCCTTCCCCACAGGCTCGCCCCATTCGCCCATCCTGGCCCCTCGTGACCAGCCCATTGCTCCAACCCCCCTCCCCCCCTGGTCGACAGGCAGACAGGTGCAGACTGGGGGCCCCAGAGGCTCGGGAGCGCCAGCGAGGGAGAGGCAGGGGAGGCCAGGGCCCAGCCCCAGCCTCCTCTGCCCCCTGAGCTGGCCTCCAGGAGCCTCCAGGGGCCGCCAGAGGGCAGCTGGAGGCCTGCCGCAGGCGCGCCATCGCGCGTGCCGCAGGAGAGGGGAGAGAGAGCGCGGAAAAGGGGGTGGGCGCGAGCGAGAGCTCCGCCCACCGGAAAATCGGTAAGTCTCGCGCCTGTTTACAGGATAAGACGAGACAGAGTGGGCCGCCCACTCGGAGACACAGGAGGAAGGGGGGGAAAGATCACCGGGGGGTGGCGCGGGCCACCGGACCATATCTAAGCCCTCCACCCCAATCCCCCTAGTAGTGTACGGGGGGAGCCGCCTGATGGCGGGGGGAGAAGGGCCGGGGAATGGGGGTGTAGAGAGTATGCTACGTGCTACTTGTAGTGGGTAGTGGTTCCATTCGCCGCGAGTGCGGTAAGAATATTAAAAGGTTTTTTTTTTGCAAGGGGGCCTAGGAGGCGCAAGCTTTGGCGGCTGGAAATTGGCTATAAACTGAATACTTACAACACCACACCAAAAACGAAGAAATGGCGGCGACGCAACATCAACATCGCAACGGCATCATGTCACGCGCGCACATAAGAAGCGAGAGAAAGCTAGGAACAGACAAGGGGCAGAGTCGGGCGACACGCACACGCACACATGGAAGCCGCTACATCATCAGGTCATCAGCACCCAATAGGGCATATTGAACCACTCCTCCTTTGTCGGGAACAAATAGGGTGGCGAAGTGGGGGAAGGGGTTAGAGGGGGGCAGCCGGCACTGCTAAGTAGCAGGGTCTGCGCGCCTTGTCTTGCAAATTTCAGGCATTCGACAGGTTGAGACGCGAAGCTGTTATCCGCATAGGAGTCTACGTATCGCGGAGGTGCACTGGTGTCGTAATTCGTTCGGGCGCGATGCGGGGAGCTGGCACCGCACCGCTGGGCCACATCACCAAGCTGTGGCCCCCGAGCTGTTACGGGCGTGCCTCACGAGTACTCGGTCGTCCCCCCCGTGTCGGAAAGCCACCAACGCGGTTCGATTGCCGAGCACCGAGCCACTTTTCAGCCACCAAAGCTTGCGCAGATGGACGTAGCAGATGGACGGACAATCATCGAGCGCCAGGTGAACTCTTCTCATGAAGCTGCTTGCCGGAAGTCAAGCCGTAGCGCTTCGGCGAGCAGTCGAAATCGTAGAGCAGGACGAATGGCAGCCGGGCCGACCGGTGGTATCTAAGGCTTGACCATCGCAAGCAAGCGGCAGCTCTAAGGACGAGCACGATAGATGGTGGATGCTCATACCTCGAAGAGGCCATCCTCGACGAGCTGGTGAAAGGTGGCATAGTCCTCGCGCAACACCTCAAGGCTCTGGTGGACGAGGTTGACGTTTCCGGAGGCCGAGCACGCGTCGATCGTCTTCGAGATAGGCTGCCCTTCAGAGACCATGACACAGGAGGACGAATAGGAGCGCAGCTTGGTGATAGCCTCCCACCGCTCGGTGTTGATCTTCTTGAGGATGCCCTCGACGGGTGAGCGCAGCTTCGCCTCCATAACATGGACCTTGAAGTTTGTGGGCACGGCAGGCAAAGCTGCGAAGGCAGCGGGATCGAGGGCGCAGTCGAGGAGCGCCGAAACGGCCGAGTAACCAAGCGCAGCCTCGGCCATGGGCGCCCATGTGCCCTCGCCGCCGTGGACCCGGCAGTTGACCTCTACTAGCACAGGGCCACGGTCGACGAGCATGATTTCTGAGTGGCAGCAACCCTGCGAATGTGTGGCATGGAGAGGCGACTTTGATGGATGGCTCGCGCACAGCAGCATGCCGTAGGCTGCAAGTGCGAGATGCCGGCAGAGACGCGCGACCGGCGCAGGGAAGCAACTGGGCACAGGCGGCGCGAGAGCTTTCGGCGCGGCATGGCCGCGCGGGCCTGATGGCTTTGAGCAATGCCAGGGTGATTCGCCAGACGCACCTGCGTGATGGAGAGCGCGTCCAGTACGCCGGTAGTGTACCGCACCATCTCAGCGAGCGCGGGCTCCGCCTCTATCGGCAGCAACTGCATGCCATAGTACACGACGGGGGCGCCATTGTATACGCGCTTGTCGTATTTCCAAATGGCAACGCACTTGTGCACGCCGTCGCGCGATACAGTATCGACGACATACTCCTCGCCTACGCACGGTTGTTCGCGTTAATTCTGTGCGGACGCGCACGCGCCAATGTGGTCGCATTCGCGAGCGCGCAGCGTGATGGTGACGCGCGGGAAGCGCACCCTTCAGGTACTCCTGCAGTAGGACCGAGTAGTTGGTGAGCCCCAGTACATTCTTTGTGCCCTCGAGGGCACGGAAGGCACGGCGCACGCCGTCGGGTGAGTCGACAATGGAGACGCCATCTGAGCCGGCGCCCTCGACGGGCTTCACGACAGCGCGGTAAGGCGAAGGGCACCACGCGTTAATGAACGCCTCGACGCCGTCCATTGAGTCGGCCTGCATCTGAAAGCACGCCTCGAGGCCGGCCGCACGCACCGCTTCGGTCTGCGCATACTTGTTGCGCCGGAGGCCGGTCTTGAGGGTACCGTTGGTGGGCAGCTTCAGTGCCTCCGAAAGGTAGTCGCCGAGCGAGACGCCCGTCTCACAGCCAACGATGCAGCCGACAAGCGGGATGCCAACCGCGCGAATCGCTGCCACAGTCTTTGGCAAGTCACCCGCCGTGTGCGTGATCATGCCGGCGTACGGCACGGCCATACCCTTTGCGACAAAGCCCTTGAGCTCGTCGGGAATCGACTCGGACCAGACGCAGATGATCTGGAGGCCCATGCGGTGGACCGCCTGGTACGCGACGACCGCACCAGTGGATACGGGATCGACAATGACGAGCGCATCTGCGCCCTTCACAGGCTCGCCCGCCGCAGTCGCGCGCGCGATCTCGTCGACACCTGCGCGTTTGATGGACCGGACCACTTCGAAAGTCTGGCCGGTCGGCAGCGATGACGACAGCGCCATGGGCAGGCCGCCTGGCTCGCACAGCAGATAGTCGTCGTCGGGAGCGACTGCGAAGGTCCGCGCAGGGAGGGGAAGATGGGGGGGGGGGGGGGGGTCGAATAGGCGCTCCAGAGCGGGGCACTGGGAGAGGGGTGGAGGCGAGACAGTGCGGGTGCAGGCAAAGGGAAAGGCAAGCCCAAAATGCTCACTCCGGCATGCGGCACGCAGCATCTTATCGAGCGCCGCATCGGGCGACGGGTCGTACCATGCGAGTCTGCGCGGCGGCTCGGCGCCGCATCGCACCTGCATCCACCTAAAAGGGGGAGGGGGATGGTGGGAAGAGAGGGAGGTAGTGCAGGTGGTCCGACATGGCATATGCAAGGAGCTGCAGAAGCCTGCATCAGCCATGAGGATGGTGCCCCTACCAGAGAATTTGAGTCGAAGAGGCAGAGAGTTGGTGGAGACGAGGGGGAGGGAAAGGAAGAGATGAGGGTGGAGGAAGCGACCACCGGCAGCGGCAGGCCATCCCTCTCCCTCCCTCCCTCCCTCCTCTCTCTCTCTCTAGGCTCGATGCCGCACATCCGACCATACATCCCTGCCGCCCTCATCACCCTCCCACTGTACCTCCTCTCCCATCCTCTGCTGCGCCTCTCCCGTCATCCCTCATCCACCCACCCTCCGATACACCCACCCTCCCACCCACCCTCCCATCCACTCTCTCTCTCCCCCCCCCCCCCTCTCCGCATGGAATCTGGATCCCCAGAGGCAGGAGAAGGAAAGCGAGAGGAAGGGAGAGGGCGAGAGCGAGCGCCGGAGGAGGCGCGCGAATGAGCGAGTTTTTGGCCAGTTCGGTTGCTCACTTGCGCATCGGAGCTGCCGCGCCACCGTGCTCGCCCGATGAGCCTGCTGCAGGGCTGCGCTTGGAGTTGTTGTTGGAGACGGCCCTCATCGTCGCTGGAGGGGGAGAGAGGGAGATGGGGAAGAGAGAGAAGGGGGGGAGGGGGGAGGCCGAAAGGGGGGCGGGGGGGGTCTTGTTGTGTGTGTTGGGCGTGGGGGGATGGGATGGGAGAGCTTGACGAGGGAAGGGGGGGAAAGAGAGGGAAGGAGGGCGGGCGAGAGTCGAGGGGCGAAGAGAAGAGGTCGGGGAGGGGAGCGGGGGGGGGGGAGCGCGGGGGGGGGGGGGGGGGGGGGGGACGAGCCGCGCGGGGGGGAAGGGCGGGGGGGGGGGGGGGGGGGGGGGGGGGAAGAGAGAGAGAGAGGGGGGGGGGGGGGGGGTGCGGGGGGGGGGTGCGGGGAGAGGGTCCCCCCCCCCCCCTTCCCTTCCCTCTCCTCTTCTTCTTCTTCTCTTCTTCTTCTTCTCTCTTCTCTCCCTCCCCGCCACCTACTTTCTCCCGTTTCCCTCTCCCTCTCTCTCCCTCCCACTCTCTCTCCTTCACTTCCCCCCTCTCTCCCCCCTCTTCCTCCTATCTCTCTGTCTCTCTCCTTCTTCATCTTCTAACACTTCGAACTGGGTGGCGATTGCATCTGGCGATAGATATTCCTTCTCTCTCTCTCTCATGGGCACTACTACTCTTGTACCACGCAGTACCACAGAGAGCTCCCCCCCCCTCTCTCTCACGCCTCACAGCACGGACATACATATAACTTCTCGATCCACCGCATGTTCCAGACTCCCCGAGAAAGCCAAAGTATAGATACCAATGCCAATATTCTCTCCGTACGGATGGACTTTTCACATGTAAAGTCTCTCTTTCTCTCTCTCTCCTCTGTCTGATCTCTCTCTCTCATCTCTCTCCGCCTCTCTCGGGATCCAGCCGCATCTCCCCCCCCCCCCCCCCTTTCCCCTTCTTCCCCTGCTTTTTCAAATGTAATCTCTCTCATCTCTCTCTCTCTCTCTCTCTCTCTCAGACTCTCGGGATCCAGCCGCGTCTCCCCCCCCCCCCCCCTTTCCCCTTCTTCCCCTGCTTTTTCAAATGTAATCTCTCTCATCTCTCTCTCTCTCTCTCTCTCTCTCAGACTCTCGGGATCCAGCCGCGTCTCCCCCCCCCCCCCCCTTTCCCCTTCTTCCCCTGCTTTTTCAAATGTAATCTCTCTCATCTCTCTCTCTCTCTCTCTCTCTCTCAGACTCTCGGGATCCAGCCGCATCTCCCCCCCCCCCCCCTTTCCCCTTCTTCCCCTGCTTTTTCAAATGTAATCTCTCTCATCTCTCTCTCTCTCTCTCTCTCTCTCAGACTCTCGGGATCCAGCCGCGTCTCCCCCCCCCCCTTCCCCTTCCCCGTCTCCGAGAGGAGGGGCTCGTGGCGGCGCTCTCGTCTCCCAAACGAAAATAAAAAACCGCGAGGGGTTTTGTTTTTGCACCGCCCCAATAATGCCTCAATACAGTAGGGGTGCACCATTAAGAAAACAGAGATTTTTCTCCTGTACACTTTCCTTAAGGTGGCGGGCGCACGGAAGGGGTGGGGGGCGGGCGCGCGCGGCCGCCCTGGGTCCTGCAGCTGCAACGAGGCCTGGTGGCGGTGCAGGGCACTGGCATGCCCTCTGCGACCGGTGTAGGGGCTAGTGGATATGTAGCCCCGGCATGCACTCGCGGGTGGTCCGGCTTGGTACCGACAAACAGAGGTTGGGTGGGGTCAGGAAAGGGTGCAGCGAGGCTGCGTGAGTGAGGCGCTCGGCATGGTATGGGGTGGAATTGGGCGCGATGGGAGGGCGCGGGCCGATCGAACCCTTCGCAGAGCGCGATGAGGCGTCACTTTGGCCCGGAGGACCGCTGCTGGAACGCCCCCTGCATCTCCCCCCGAGCATTGGCCTCTTTCGCGTTGGCGTCCGCACGCTTGGACCTCAAGTCACACATCAGGTGCTGAAGCTGTCAAAATTCGTCGATACGCCTCGTGCGGCTGCTCGGAGGCATGCCACGTGCATGCTTAATCGGTCCGGGGTGCCTTGCCGCCATGGCGGCACCCATTGTCCCGCGAGAGGCCAGAATAGGAGGGGTTGTCGCACGCCGATACGCTAATGTGGGAGTGGCTATTTCAAAATGTGTAGTTTGTGTTGTGCACTTTGAATGTGGCTCACGTTGAGGCGTGAAAGTCCTTTCTGCCCCAGTTCTGAGGACCTGACATGAGAGGTGTGTATTAAGTAGTCACCTGTAAAGAGGGGTGAATGTGCGAAGCCAGGATGACGCTCCCCATATCATTTTCAACTCCTTTTTTTTGCACTCCGGTTGATGCGGAAATAAACGCTGAGGCAAACTCAGTTAATGTCCGGGGCTGTCACAGGCGGCCTCAAAATGGGGCAGAACAGCCTTCATCTCAGGTACAGTCGACTTGAATATGCCATCTAACGTGCACACGCGCACCAACCACTACTCGCACTCCTCACAACAACTGAGTTCGGACAATATCTCAGATTGTGGGTCGTCAGAATCGACTTGGCCACGAGCAGATGAGCCCACGCTGTCCGACGCAGAACTTGCATCATCCGACGCAAAACCACTCATCCTGACACATCTCAGTGACCTCCTTCCATCGTGACAAGCACTGGTGCACAACACGCCGGCTGCGCGGCAGGCACACGCAATCGTGGCGCACTTCACTAAAGCGGAACACGCACAAGCACCAGCCACACCTCTGGACGGAGCATCCTCGCCTCCCGGTTTGTAGTCGTGTTCGGCGCGTGCCGCCTGTGTCTCCTTCTGCCGCTTCATCTTCAAGAGTCTGCGCTTGAGGGCCCGCTCTCTGTAGTAGGCCGTCGACCGCCTCAGCAGACTTTGCTCCACTCTAGCTCGCAATTCTGCATTCCACTGCTCGCGCTGTGCCGCACTTACGCCGATCTGCATGACCTCTAGAATGCGGGCTTGAAAGCTGCCGAAAGCTGCCAGCCGAGGATCGGGGTCCCATCCTCTCTCCTCCAGCTTCGCTTGGAAGCATCCCAACACAACTGCATTCGCGTGCGCAATACCGAGGGCTCAGTCGTGCACCTGTACAAGGCGTCCCGCATCACGATGCCCTTGGGCCTGTAGCGGAGGCAGATGCTGCCGACACGTTCAGAGGCATTCTGCGTGGCAGCGCCATGCCTTCCAAAGATGAAGTCCTTCCTGTCGATGACAGCCTTCCGAACATAGTCCAGCATCCCCTCCTGCCAATCCAAGCAATTGTTGGTTACGCTAGCAGGCTTGCCCGGTTCATGCATCCGGCACTGTCTCCAGAGCCCCGTGAAGAAACCTGGACCACGATGAACATCAAAAATGTGAATCAGACACTCCTCCACTGCCAGGGAATCTTTCGAAAACCCTTAAGTGATTTGATGAAGACCGAAGTAAAATAGCGCCACGATATCATCCAACGGCCAACACCTGAGGGGCAGTAATGGTGCATCAGTACTAATATCAGTTTTTTACATCAGTATCAGCTCACCTCGAGCTGATAACTGATATCAGTTATCAGTTGTCAGCAGCTTGGAGCGGGGAGAAAACAAAACACCCAGTCCCCTTTACTTTCTACATCCAAAAAAAGTGCAAAAAAGTGTTTTACTGAGGTTGGATGGGAGTCGAACTGGTTCTCCGCACTGCGCCTCGCCCACGCGCTGTCACCTGAGCCACTTGACGCTCACATATTGCCTAGACGATGACGTTTTGTCGTATTTACATCTGCAGCAAATACACAAGCCACTGATATCAGTTGATATTCTGCTCGCTCAGGGCCTTTGAGGTGATATCAGCTGATGAGGTCCATCAGCTTATATCAGCTATGATATCAGTATCAGCCTCGAAGTTGGTGTCAGCTGATGAACTGATGCACCATCACTGCTGAGGGGGAATCAGGGTCACACAAGGGGGCGGTTCCTTGCACCGGCGATACCTGAACGCGCGACTTAGCCTAAGAACGCGAGGAGCACGCAAGGAGGTAAGCCCGGTGAGGGGCCAGCAGGCGACAAGGGAGGCGACAAAGGAGGCGAGGCAACAAGGGCGAATGGACGAATGTAGGATCCTGCGACGGTGACTAGTGACTAGCCTGCAAGGAGGGGACATAGAAACGCAGACAACTTCTAAAACAAAAAGGTCGATCGCGGATGCGACAGAGGAGAGGCAGCTCGACCTCCATCACGTGCGTGTGCCCAGGGTTCTTCGGGTCGAGGGCGAACGCGTCGATATGCCGAGCCAGCAGGCAGCGTGGTACGTGCTGCTTCTGGGACGGCGCCAATTGCTTGTCGGGATCGATGGTGATAGCGTCGAGGAGCGCGCGCTGCGCCTCAGTGAGCGAGGACTCGGGGTCGTCTCCATCACCGGCGACTGTTGACCGCGCCTCGTGTAGCTTGTACCTGCTGATGTGGCGCCGAATCGCACCATTTCTTGGCGAAGATTTTCGTAGCATCAGGTAGCCCCCCCCGGAGCTTTTTATTAGGCATCGCGCCACGGTCAAAAATGCAGCCCAACCTTACTAGTAGTTAAAAAGCCCCTGTTTGACCGCCCTACTAAATGCTAGGATTTAGGTGCAATAGGCTTGCTGAGCATAGATTCCAATCGCCGTCTTGTACCTGATATAATCCACTCGCATACTCACACTTTGGAGGTGCTGTGCCGGATTAGATCTTGATGTAATGAGCATAAATGAGCAAATATTTCAGCCGCACTCTTACCATGGCCGCGTCGAGGAGACTCTAGGTTGCCGCGACACAAAAGTGGACCCCGGCACCGGAATGTCGTTCGGCCGTGGACAAAACGCCGAGTTCGAGGAGCGATAGGCGGTCGGGTAAGACTCGGGGCGCTCAACAGACGCATGTCGTAGCCTCGCCTTCTCACCTGGAAGTAGGGGGTTGGGCGGCGGCGTCCCAGCCAAAAGCTTTCTTGCTGCCTCCACCATGGTTCGGTCAGGAATGTTACGAGCGTCCACAAACTGGGACTTGATGGTGTTATCACGGCAGTACCGGGATGACTTTATGCCCAAACAGTCGTTTCCAAAGCCAATGATTTGGCTTGAGGTCTGTGTGGCGTATGACTCGCCCACGCCATAGGTGGGATGTAGATTCGAATAGAGCTCCGGAGTGAACGACGCCAGCTGCTTCCCCTCCCCATCGCCTACCTCCGCGGAGCGCTTCAGCGCGGCGAGGTTCTGATCCATCCGGCGGCGGTGCAACATATTCGCCCGACTGGGCCCCTGTGATGTGACCCCCGTCGTGGTGAGCTGCAGCTGTCCAGGCGGGTGTCTCCGCACCTTTGCGTCACGCCATGTCGACGGCCGCTGATCAATGTACTTGTGGTCCCAGATGTGTCGCACAGTGTGTGCCGGAGGTTTCCGCTGGAGTTGCGATTCCTCCTTTACAATCACCTGTGACAAGAGCCCACCCACGTGCGGTACATTCCAATCGGCCGTCTGAAACATCTTGCTGCTGCTCGCTCTTGCAGCTGTTCTTCCGTTTCAGATGTGCGCTGTCGCTCGGTTCACTCACCCCTGCCATAGCAGAGTACTCTAGTAGAAGATAAAGTCTACATGTAGCCCCTCCTTTTTCTTTTCAAGTTTCAAGATGATACTCATAAGTGATAGGAGTAGAAATGAATCTTATACCCTGTGGATCAGTACAACCTCAATTATGGCTACTACTACTTATAGCAGTTCACCACTAAACTTCTAAACTTTTTACTTCTGTACTACTCTAGAGCCCTCATCAGAGCAGCACAAGGCGGGAGAGACGGCGGGAAGCGGACGGCGCGGCCTCGCCCCTCCCTCCCTCCCTCCCTCCCTCCCTCGCTCGCTCGCTCCCTCTCTCCATCGCTCCCTCCCTCTCTCTCTCCCTCTCCCCCCTCCTCCCTCCCTCTCTCAACCTCTCCCCTCCCCCCGCCCTCTCCCTCTCCTTCTCGCACTCCCTCTCGCTCTCCCTCTCTCCCTCTCTCACCCCCCCCTTCTCTCTTTCCCTCCCTCCCTCCCTCTCCTTCCTCTCCCTCTCGCTCTCCCTCTCGCACTCCCTCTCGCTCTTCCTCTCTCCCTCTCTCCCGCTCTCCCGCTCTCCCTCTCTCCCTCCCTCCCTCCCTCCCTTTCTCTCTCTCTCTCTCTCTCTCTCTCTCTCTCTCTCTCTCTCTCTCTCTCTCTCTCTCTCTCTCTCTCTCTCTCCCTCTCCCTCTCCCCTCCCTCCCCTCTCCCTCAAGGCGCCACGCAGTCTCTTTGTGTAGGTAAGAGAACGGCCTGGTCTCTCTCGCTTCGATGGACACTCTTGGCGGCCGCGTGCACGGGATGCTCGGCATCTCCTCCTCGTTCCACGACCTCTCGATGTGGTCGGCCTACTGTGACGAGAAGGGACACGTAGAGAAAGAGGGAGAGAGCGATGGGGAGAGGGAGAGAGAGGATGGCGAGGGAGACCGCGGTGAGCGCGGGCCGCCATGGCTAGCCGGCGTCCGAACGCACTCCAAGTCGATGCGCCTCGTCCAGGTACTCGCTCCCACATTTGTGCACCCATCGGGTGGAGCGCTCTCGCTCGCTGGAGTCGCCGCCGCGACGGGCCTTGGCGTCACAGTCTGTCACTCCGTACGACTGCTGCTGCGTGAGGTGCTCGAGGCGCTGCCGCGGATGTTCGCCACAGAACCGCTCCTCGGTGCCATTTCTGATGCTGCCGCACTCAGACGGGCACGCACCTTTGAGCTCTACCTCCTCTCGCTCCTACACCACGGAGCATGGGTCGGCATGGCGCTCCGCCGGTGCCTCTCGCGCCAGGGTTGGCATCACGATGCAGGCGGCTCGACGAGGGCGCTGGTCCTCTCGGCAGGCTACCATCTGTACATTCTACTTGCCATCGACTCGATCTGGACCCACCCACTCGTCACCCTACAGCAGATCGGTACGCACAGCGTTGCAGACTCGCGCGCGTCCGTAGACCGGCGGTGGGAAGGTGATAGAGCCGGAAGCATTGGTTGTAAGGCACGAGAGCCGATGCGCTACGCCCTTGGCGTTCTCCAGGAGCCCACTGCATGCACACAAGAGCTCCCCGCCGTCGGCCTCAGCGCGAGCGCGCACTGTGCAAACTCGCTTCCCCCCCGTCCCCCCACCCCCCCCCCACACACATACACACATAGGCGAGCTTATCGGCATTTCCAGTCAACTACGCTCCCGACGCATAGGCTGGCTCGTCCCCCTGTCCGGCGGTCTTCGCTCGCTCCCTCAACTCTTCCTTTCCGGCTGCTCTGCCCTCGAGCACCTGGGCGAGCCCCTTGCCTCCTACCCTTTCCGCTTCCTCCGCTTCTCCGCTGCCGCCTCCATAGTCGGAGCTAAAGCAGTGGCCACGCCCCTCTTCTTGCGCACCGTGCTGGCCAAGTACCCCGAGCTTCACCAGCCTGAGCTCCTACCGCGGAAGGTGGTGACCGTTGCCGACGCGGCCCTTTCAGTTGGCTGGCTGGCCTCACACTTCGCGCTGCACAGAGCCTACCGACGGTGGCATCATGCGGCTCCCAGCGTCGTGGCGCCAATGCTCGCCAACGTGGGGCGCGCTGCAGCCCACCAAGTGAGATGCTCCGCACGGCAAGATATGGCCATGCCGCTCGCACTAAGCGCGCGTGCCCCGACAAGGGCAGTCCGAACGAGCTCCAAGCGATGGTACGTGCACCCGCATCTTGATGACTGTTCGGTTGACCTAATCCGTGACCTTGCGCAGGCAAAGCTCCAGGCGGCGGCCGTTGCGCTCACCACGGGTATGCAGCTGCTTTACCTCATCGGCCCAAGCGCGCCTCCGCTACTAGGCGTGGCCGCAATGCGCATCCCCCGGAGCTATCGGAAGCTCCGATCGGCACTCATCGCGCTCCTCTTGGCGCTGTTGGCGCTAACCCGTACAAAGCTTCCCAAGCCGAATTACAATCTCTTACGATCGCTACTTATTCGCTCGGGGCTCGCCGGGCTTATGAAGGAATATCACTCGTTTAGGCTCATTGAGGAGGTGGGCGCCTCCGCCTTCACTTCTCAACCACTGGCGTGCGCCTAATGGTCGCGTGCTACGTCATCGCAGCTGTATGTCACGCCATCTCGTCCCCGCTCGGCCGCCTCTACCTTGCCACTTCGCGTTTGAGTCTCATTCTGCGTGCGCACTTCAGGTGCCCGCTTCCGCTCTGCCTTCGGACCGAGGTTTGCTGTACGCATGCTTCCCGCACGGCATCGTCCCCTACGGCGTCATTCTCCTCTGGCTGGATTGCCTCGACAAGAATAGGCCGCTCGCCGGGCTCGTAGCCTCTGTGCTCTTCAAGCTCCCCCTGCTGCGGCAATGGCTCGCTTCTGCGGGTATGGTGCCGGCCACCGCGCGCAACCTCAATATGCGACTGCGCACACCGGGTGCGGCAACGTTCTTGGTCCCTGGGGGCATCGCTGAGATGTTCCTCAACGACCCAGATCGAGAGGTGAGTCGACCGTCAAATGAGACTGCACCCACCGCGATCAGCTAATTGCAGACGGGCCCGGCATATTACTGCCCTTATACCCCGATGCTCATAGCGACTGTCTTTAACCCAGGTGGTCCAACTGGCCAACCGCAAGGGGTTCTGTAAGCATGCGCTCCGCTCGGGCTCGCCCATCGTTCCAGTGTACATCTTCGGCCAGACGCAGCTTTTCTTTACTTTTTCTGGACGGCTGCAGGATCTTATGAGCCGCTTGTCGCGCACCTTGCGCGTGTCACTCATACCCTTCGTGGGTCGGTCCTGGCTCTCGCCGTTCGTGCCATTGCAGAACCCGCTTACGGTAGTCGTCGGCACCCCGATAAACGTGGATGCGGAGGTGATCAAGGAGCCCACACAAGAGCAGGCGAGTAGCTGAGTGCGGCCCGGCTCCCCGATCTGGCGATGAGGTACCCTTGCTGGTCATCTTGCACACGCTATGTTTCGCCTGCATCAGGCGTGCACACGTATCTTGCACGCGATACCGCTCATGCCCCTACCATTTTCTAGGTGGACGCATTGCACGCCCGCTTCTGCAACGAGTTGATTCGTATCTTTGACAGGTACAAAGGCGAGCATCCGGGGTTTGCGCACAAGCGCCTCCATATTGCTGGCACTCAAAGCGACGACTCCGATGACGACGCAGACGAGGCGAGGCGCAAAGAGCGCCGGCGGCTCGAACAGTTCCACCTCTTCCCTGCCAAGTTGTGAGAGATTGTACCATCATCAGATATTATCTACTCAGATGACGCCGACGCTTCGACCGCTGTGAACCGCTCGTCTCGGTTAGCGGCACGTTGCGATAAGTCAGCAGTCAACAAACTCAACTGACATCACCCTTATTTTGGCATTCTATCGTCACGCTCACTCAATCATCCGACGGTCCTGTGATGCCATGTATTTACGCATACGCAGCGGCGCGCCACGTGGTACAAGCGCACCACAAGCAATTTCAGTGAGTGTTATAGTGCCATCTTTGTGTAGCGCTGCTTTGATTCTCTCGGACACACATCATACATCCAAAAAACGCATTCGCCTAGCATTTGCCGTGCCTTGCTAATGTGCGCGCGTACGCTAACAAGTACGAAGGCAGGGCATTACTATATGGGATCCTTGTGTTGTGCTAGTGCTACGCGCTACGCACATGGTACATGGTTGATAGGAAAGGCGTTTTTTGGTGGGCGTTGTCTTTGGTCTTTGGCTCTACTCTAGGGAGACTAGATCTGTGCGGATGGACGAGAAGCGAGAAGCTTTCTGCGGCTAGACGCAAGTCAGCGAAAGCAAAAATATACTACTATCTCAACCGTTTGTTATAATAGGGGACAATGGGGGCTGCGCCCCCCTCACCGGGCACTAACTTCCCTCCGGGGGGGGCCTTCAGTCGCTCTAATGCCCTGCCTTTTGTAGGCCCAGGCCAGCATATCCCACATATTTTTTTTGGACATTTGGGTGCATTTCCGGGAAAAACATATCTCTGGATATATTTGAAGGATATTTGGGTCGCCGCGAGGCCGGCCGGCGCCGGCGCCTGTGTATCGCACGCGAAAACAAAGCACCTGTGGGTGGGGACACTACGGTTGTAATGAAGCTTTCGAAACGACGAGACGAGAGATACAACCTCGTGAGAAGCGGCCAGATAAGCAACAAGGTTCACAAAGGTGACCCGACAAGTACTTAATTGAGAGCACTTTTACTGTTTACTGTAATTGTAAAAATATTTCTTCCTCCTTCCTCCTGGCCTTTGCCTGGCTCCCCACTTCCGTCGCCTGCGAGACCGCTGCGGGCAGCAAGCGCGCCACCAGCCCCAACCAACCCAACGCTGCGATGCAACGAGGTGAGCTCTGCGGCTGCCCATGCCCATGCCACCGCCTGCCCGTCCCAAGCTCTGCTTGTCATCCCTCGGCCAGGACGGCAGTGCTCCGCGCCGCGCCGCGCGTGACCGCTGATTGTGATGTGCAACAGCTCTCTAGCTTGCCTTGTTTTGCTCACATCAACGGTGTCAACCATTTGCTCAAGAGAGAGCTACCGGATTAGCTGTTGTCGCTTGCAATCAATGGGTTTCAGATCGACCATCAAGCAAGACATTCACGCTTTTACTAAGGGCGTGCTTGCATGGTGGGCATCGAATCATACAAAATGTCCAACATGGTCTCTCGCCGCAAGGATCGCATTCTCTCAAAGCCCCAATTCTGCATCTTGTGAACGTGTGTTTTCTTTGCTCCAATGTGCGTTTGGTGCTGATCGTGCGAGCTCGCTGGCTGATCAAGTGGAGGCATCCGTGATGCTGCGATTCAATCGCAGGCAGCGGAAACGAAAACGCACGCAGGATATTTAGAGAGATGTTTGATGGATGTGTGTGTTGTCCCATCAATCATCATCTACCATCTATGACCAATCATCATATATCATATGTATAGTGTCCTACATGTAGTATATAGTAGTATACATAGTGTCCTACGTATTACTATGAGTGTGAGTGTGCGTGAGATAGAGATAGTGGTGTGGGGGTTTTGTAGAGGGATTTGTGTATTACTATGAGTGTGAGTGTGCGTGAGATAGAGATAGTGGTGTGGGGGGTTTGTAGAGGGATTTGTATCCGAAGCTGTCACGAAGAGAGCGCGAGCGATGGCGTCGCTTCCCGGCTTCCCCTCCTCTCGGCCGCCTTGGTCACCGCGATGGTCCCAGGGCGATATGGAGCTGCTGCACGTGATGGGATGGGCCCCCCGGGCCCCATCCCCGTCACGGCCGCCACAACTTGTCCACAACCGCGCCTCGCTCTTGCGCCCGCGTCTGCTGCGTGCCGAGCGGCACGCGCAGCTGCACGGCGCTGAGCGGGGCGAGCACGTCGTTCGACGACAGCGAGCGCGGCGGTCGCCTGGCCGGTGGCGCCGAAGCGCGGTCACGAGCGTCTCCTTGGTGGCCGCGAGGGCGCGCACGCGTCGGCCCTCGACGCGCAGCACGCAGCACCGCCGCCTCGTTGGTGGAGGCGAATCGCGCGGGCAGCCGCTCACATCGAACACGCCGAAGCTCGGGTCGTCCACTGGTGTGCGTACCTGCGCGCGAACGGGCTTGTCGCGCCCCTGCACAGTGTAGTTAGTGCCCTTTGTTTAGGCATCTCTGCGCGCGGGAGGCTTGGGCTTGGTCATGGGAGCCATGGGGAACGTTGCGGGCCGCTTCACGAAGCTCATGCCTCTACTATTTTTCGTAGAGCTAGAGAGTAGAGTAGAGTAGAGAAGTAGTAGATGTGGAGCTCGTGTGGATGGCGATGGGCGGCGGCGCTCGCGCCTCGCGGCTGTTCCGCATGCCGCTCTGCGTGCATCTCCACGAGCGGCTGTGCGTGTGGCTCTGCGTGTGTTGGCTGCCAGTGTGTAGCGGCCTCGTCTACGCGGGTGGGCCGGCCCTCCGACCCACACACGCCTCGAAGGCACCCGAGCTGCGAGCAGTCGCCGCTGGCGGACACCCGGCCGACTCCTCTTCCTCTTCCACTCCCCCGGGCGGCGGCGCGCGCTGGCTGCGAGTGCGCGAGTGTGATGTGCTGCTTCCCTACTCCTCGAAGCCGCGCGCTATACTCCACTTCGTCGGCGGCGCGCTCGCAGGCGGCGCACCAAGACAGAGCTACGGCGCCTTCCTCGAGGGTCTTGCCGACTATGGCTTTGCTGTCGTCGCCACGCCCTCGAGCCTGCTACACGGGTTCAACCACTACGCGGCGGCAGCCGAGGTGGCCGCACGGTGGGATGCCATACGCGCCGACCTTCCCGCGCTCCTCCTACCAGAGCGCATGCGGGAGGCGGGCACGGCAGCGGCTGCCGCCGAGCTTCCCCCCGTTGTTGGCGTCGGCCACTCGCTTGGCGCCAAACTTCTCGTGCTCATCTCATCGGGCCGGTTGGGGCCGGCCGCGGCCGGTTCATCGAATGGCGACGCCGCTATCGAAAGGCTGGGCGGGCGCATGGCCAACGTGCTACTTTCATACAACAATTTCCCGGCCTCGAGGTCGGTGCCCCTTCTCGAGCAGGTGCGACACGCGCCGCAGCCGTACAACATGGGGTGGGGCAGGCGTGTGCGGATGAGCCTGCAGACCTGTCCGCCACGTCTGTTCACGAGTTGGCCAATAGCCTCTCCATTCTTCGTCCCTCTCATTGACAGCCGCGTCCCTTGCTTTCCCAGGCGCGGGATCTCTCCGCTATTGCGCGAACCAATGGCGCGGCAGCAGCTGCGGCGGCTGCTGCAGGGCTGGCCGGAGCTGGCAGCCTCGGGGCAAGTTCATCGACATCGGTGCGCGACGCGGTGTACAGGGAAGTGCACAGTGCGCTCGAGTCACCTCTAGGTGAACGCGGCACGCGCCGGGGGATAGCGGCCGGCGAATGCCCAGCGCGTCGGCACCTGCGCAGCATTGTACCCCAGCGCTTCTCAACCTGCCGATGTTGTGCAGGCGGCACTTTTGCGCAACGTGCTGCAGAGGCTCTCTACGGCGCTGGGGCATCTTCGCCGACCGGAGACACACCCGTCGGTCCCGCCAGCGGTGCCTCACGCCTCGCGTCTGACTTTGCAGCGGGGGTGGAAGGCAGTGTGTCGATGGCCTCGAAGGCACTCAACGCTCTAGGAGACAACGCGCGCGGCTATGCACGTGGGGTGAGCGGCAAGGCCGCGGGTAGCATGGGCGTCGAGGCGGATGTGGCCGAGTTTACGCCCGGAGCACAGGAGACAGACGAGATTGCGCGGAGGGACTACGCGGTGAGGAGAAACCTGCTAATTCGCTTCACGGAGGATGAACTCGACCAATCGGTACGAGGCAACGCTCGTCCCTTTCGTCATACTTTGCGGGCGTTCAAGCCGTCGGAGCCATGCCTCTCTGACGTCAATTCTCCGCTATCCCGTTGCAGTTTCAGCTGGGGCTCATGCTCAAGGATCGACTGACAGACCCAGAGACAGGAATCGGCGGGCGTGTCGATCTCAAGTCGCTTCCAGGTGAGCTGATGCAGAGATGTTGCCAGCGCTAGGCCAACGGTCCGCGGTGAAGTGGGGGGCGCCGTGTCCTTCATGCTGGCGCAACGCGCGCAGCGAGCGCCGTGGACGGGTGGTACATGGCTATCCCTTCCCCCTCACCAACCACCATTTATGTCGCTGCAGGCACCCATCTGACACCCAACATGCCGTCCTTCAAGGAGATCGACTGGAGCATGTTAGAGGGCATTGGCTTGGAGGCAACATCTGTGATGGGCGGGTTCGAAGGATTCAGTGACGCCGTTCGAGGCATGGCGAGGCAGAGTATTTTCAACGCAAGGGCGATGGCCGATACGCTGAACTTCCAGCAGGCCGCTGCCACCGCTTTGGTGGCTGGGTTCATCGAGGCCGAATTGCAGCGCTTGGAGGCAACTACCAACAAGTGAATGGTCGGTGCTGCGATGACGGGTGTGCCAGCAAGCCGAGTCTCGCTCGCATTGCACGCCGTCGCGCACTTCACATTATCATACCAGGTAGCTAAGTGTTAGCATCGAAGCTCCGGCGTGAGCGACTGTTCGTCGCTATAAGATGCTCTCCGCGCTAGAATCGTTGTGTGTGGTTGACTCTTCACTGTTGGCTCCGTTGTCGCAGCACAAAAAAAACTTGTTGTTGGTAGCTGTGGTGTTGTGGATGGAGCTGTGTATCGATGAAAAACATCTGAAGATTCTGGGCTAAAACTAACATCTACTAGCTACTAGGTCTCAACTAAGTTTATACTTGGTTCACCCATGGGGGGGCACGAGCCCCCCCCTCTCTCCACTCCTCCCCTGCCATGGGAGAGGAACCACCCATCACCCATGCCCCCTGGCATGCCTTATGGCATGTGAGGAGCAGACTAGCTGCCCTCCTGACCCATTCCCCTCCCCACAGGCGGGCCAGAACATGAAACGAATGGAAGTTCACGTAAAACCGAAGTCTTGGGCAATGTCGATGCGCTCGTGGCGTTGGAGAACCTCAAGCTCACGGGGGCACAGGAGGTGGAGGTGGACCTGAGGGCCAAATTGAAAGATAGCAAGGTGTTGTATCAGCTGGAAGAGTTGGACCTCGATCAGATGCTCACCCGCAGTGAATGGCGCGTTTAGCCAAGCCCTGCCAGGCGTCATATGCCAATTCAACACTGAAGGGACGTTAAGTTGCCACCCTTTGAAAAGTCAGCTGGTGGGCGATGTAACGGTAAAAGAGGGTCTGAAGACCCCCACTTGCAGCCCCCCTCCCCGAATTTTATAGCTCCTTAGTGTTTTGTTTTTGCTTTTTGCTCTCTCTTGCAAGCTCCAAGGCGGGGGGTTGCTGGGGGGGCGGAGCCCCCCGAGAAAGATTTGGGATTTTGAGTGCATTTTCACGCAGTTTCACACGCATAGCAATGCCTCTCCACCCCCACCCACCCTCTCACCCCCCAAGCCCCCCTCTCTAGCGAAACTCACACTCACACGCAGCAGAGAAAACATGCCACTTGCGACACTGCATTTCACCGTCTATCTCGCAACTAAGTTTATACTTAGTTCGCCCATGGGGGGGCACGAGCCCCCCTCTCTCTCCACTCCTCCCCTGCCATGGGGGAGGAACCACCCACTCTCCTGGCACGCCTGATGGCTTGCCAGGAGCACACAGCCCTGCTGACCCATTCCTCTCCCCACAGGCCCGCCTGACTCGCCCGCCCTGGCCCGTCGTGGCCTGCCCATCCCTCTGACCAGCCCCTCCTCCCCCTGGGCCCCCCTGATCAGGACCCCCCAGCCAGCTCCAGTCGACTGGCAGGGGCTCGAGAGCCAGCGAGGGAGAGGCAGGAGGGGCCAGGGCCATGCCCCAGCCTCACCTGCCCCCTGAGCTGCGCTCCCAGGCCCCTGCCGGCCTCCTGGGGACCTGAAGAGGGGCCGCAGGCGCGCGCCATGGGCCCCCGCCGCAGGGAAGAGAGGAGGAAAAGGGAAGAGGGAGGGGAGGGGGGAGCGGCAGCTCTCCCCTCCGGCAGAAACGTGTCTTCTCGCCCCGTTTGGGTAATAGAAGACAGGGGCGCCAGAGCCAGGAGGGAAGGGCCGCGGCTCGCCGCGGCCACTCGCTCTAGCGAGGGAGATTAGCGCTTCTGGGCCCCTAAACTCACGAGTGCCCCCCCCCCCCTGCGTTGCTTTTACCCGAAAGGGTTTTCCCCCCAGCGTGGACTCGAGGAGAGGACGCGCTGGGGTGCGCGGGGTCGGTGCGTGCACTGGGGGGAGGACAAATATCGAGGGGAGGGGGCAGTGCCCCCTCCCCACCGGTAGCACTCGGACACCTGGCTCGTCATCAGGCATGGCGAGATTCCGGGACGAAAAAGTTGTGTCCAATTAGCTAGTGGGGTTGGCTAGGATATAACATTAATTATTTTATTTATTTGTCACCGTCTATCTCGCAACAAGCAACGAGCCAGTTCCGCTTTGGTATGCCCATCAGCCATCAGCCATGTCAAGCCCCTAGCTTGAACCACAGCACCACAGCCTTGAGCGTCAGAGCAGCGAGCTTCATGAGTGTATGCTCGTCACGACAGCTCATCACAACACCATCACGTGAATTAATTGCTTCCTCTTGTATTGAGGAGGTCAACAAATGCCCCCACGGCTCCCAGGTGCCAGGTGTTCCGATCATTGCCATAACCTTTCCATCGAATATGCCCAAATTCCTGGTTGTATCGCACACGGTATCCGAGAAGGGTGTCCAGCGCCTAGGCTCCGCGTGCCATGCTTGTGTATGCCATCATTGTGGCGCTGGTAGCGCCGCTCGTCGCCATGGCCAGTTGGATGCTCGTCAAGTTGCATCTTACCGTGGTTGTGGCGTTGTGGCGGGACTGGTGCCCAAGGCTGTTATCGCTGCGCCCACCACAATGGCCGTCGCCTTGCCTGCCGTGGCTATGCTCTGGCCAACGGCAGTCCCTCAAGTCACCAACCTTACCTCGCTGGCCATCATCGATAACATGATCCCGGGTTCCCCCGTTTCGTCCAGATATGCTTGTGAGTTGGAGAAGATATGTGGCCTCTCCAATGAGTCTTTTGGGGACGAATCCCAATTGGTCTTTGGATATTATGTGCCCTATTACTTGTTTGAGTCTATCTATTTGTTAGGATTTTGGCTAACTAAGATTATATAGTAGCTTTGTAGTAGTGTTATTGGCCTATATAGCTTCTCGGGTCTCGCGTGTCTCCTTTCTTGTAAAGGACTATAATGTCGCCCTCTCTCATGGGTACGCTTAGCCGGCCCTCCGCTTGCTCAGGCAGAACACAAACAAAAGCAAGGCGACCCCATCGCTCCTCGTCTTTCAACCAGCCAGCGAACAACAACGCATCCTCAAAATATGTCTATGGGACCAAAGGCTCTCCGTGTCCCAGCGCGGGGGGTGCATTGCCCAGGCGCAGCTATGGTATACGCGCGTCTTCAACTCCACGTTCGTCCTGCCCACGGAAGTCCTGAACAAAAAGAATCCGAAGAAAGACGCCGCCGCGCCACATGTGAAATTAAGTTTTACCGAGAGGACTGTGTGGGTTTGTGGGTGTTTACCTTATAAAAACAGTGTTCACCGCGCGGGGGGCGCATCGACAAATCTCATCCTCGCGCCTCCCAAGATGAAGCCGCCGCCTCCCAAGAAGAAGCCGCCGCCTCCCAAAAAGAAGCCGCCGCCTCCCAAAAAGAAGCCGTCACCCGTCACCTCCCAAGAAGAAGAAGAAGAAGAAGCCTCCCAAGAAGAAGCCGCCGTGGCCCAGATAGCCGTGGGGGTTCTGAGCATGCTCTGCATAAAGTGACCCAAAATTCCGTCAGCGCTCACATATACTGGGCGGTGATAAAATTCGGAAAGCCTGAAGCTGAAGACGCTCTCTCAGTAGGCAAACCCCGCACCTAAGCGCCCAACGATAAAGCGGACACGCACGCTCAGTTCTAACGTGGGCCCGCTTCCGGCACTTCTTTCAACTGCTGCGCACATACATGCGGTGGCTCGTCAGATTACCGTCTGAAACCTGCACTTTTGTACTTTATAATAAGGGGGTCCTTCAAGTAGAACTTATACCGTCCACATGGGGGCACTTGCCAAAAAAACAACCAAACCTGAGGTTGCACCCTCTCTACTCTCTCACTCTCTTCCCCCCCCCCGCGCGCCCAGAGACGCCGCGGACCTCCCCGCGGCCCGGAAAACCGGCACCTCGGTTTGGGGGGCGGCAGCTGGCACCAAACAATCAGACCTAGAGAGAAGATTAAAAATCCTGACGTTTCTCCTGAGCAGGGCGAGCGCGGGCGGGCACTCTGCTTTAAGTTTAGCGTGGCGGAGAGTTAGTTCTTCGATGGAAGAAGTGACCGAAGCTAGTCTCTGTGGGAGGTGCGAGAAGGGCGCGGCGGGGGGGGGGGGTGTCTCTGGGAGCGGAGAGAGATCCGCGCGTTTGAGGTTCAGCGATCTCCCTCGAGTAGGATGATCTCCGACGTGAGGACATCCGAAACGCACGCGCCACAGACGTCTTCCGTTACGGACGTCGGTGGAAAACGGCGGTGAACACGGAGATCTCTCGGTGAATCACGCTGAGATCTGGCGCCGGAAAACGGCAAGACGCACACATTCGAAATCTCCCCCCTCCCCCCCCGCGCCCCTCTGGCGCGAGGTTGATTGCGGAAGCAAACCTCCTCTGTCTTCTCGTGTTCTCTCACAGTAAACTTATCCTCCCACCCAGCAAGGCGCCGAGCTGGTGTACTCGGAACCCTCCCCCCTCCTCCCCCCTCTCTCCCCCCTCTTCCACGTACTCTCCCGTTAGCCCCTCCTCTCTCCCCAGTGAGGCAGCCGAGCTCCCCGCCCATTTCCCTCTCGATCTTCCAGCGCCACTGCTCTCCCTCGCGAGTTCTCCGAGCCGCGCGAATTGTGCAAATCCCGAATCGTCTCCCTCTCCTCGTCCTCCCTCTCCTCTTCAATCCCCAATCACGCCACATGCGTGGCGCTCCAGCGACAGAAATGGCCGCGCCAGCACAAGTGCCTCCATCTCCTCGTAGCTCAGCTGAGCTGAGTGCGGATAGCCGGCTGAACCACATCATCAAAGGCTGCTGCGGCTCCGCCATCTCTGCCATCGACACCTTCAGCCAGCTTCTTGGGCCCTACCTTAAGGAAGCGCTCCCGCCGGAGGTTGCCGGCTTGCTTGTGGCACCCATTGCAAAGCTGCGCGAGGCCATCGATTGGTGCCAACGGAGGCAGGTCTTCGTAGACCTAGAAGAGCGCAGATACGTTTCATCTCGCACGCCGGTCGACATTAACCCTCTCCTTGAGGCCAGCCTTGTGGGCTCCGGCACGCTATATTCGAACATCGAGGATGCGCTCGCCCTCGACAAGACGGTTCTTTGTATAGCGCTAGACGAGGGCATATCCAACGCACTCAAGTATCGCAAATGGCAAACAGATATTGTCATCGTTGCCTGCTACAGAGAAGGCTTCCTCCGACTCGAAATCTCAAACACCAACCGGGATGGTATGGCTACGCTCTCCCACGAGGAATGCGCTCGCGTCATGACCCACAGCTTCAAGACGCACAACAGATCGGCAATGTCTGATGGACTCGGACTAGATTCTGTGGCTTGTGCCGTCAATGCGGCTGGAGGAGAGATTCGGCTCGAGCAAACTTCGTCTCTGACCACCCTTCACCTGTGTCTCCCTGCTGCGCTGCGTATGCGTACCAAGTTAGGCGAGTGCGCCTCTCCCGAACAATGCTTCCAGGCCTCGGAGCGTCCGGTTTCCAAGTACTTTGCTGGGAAGTCTGGTACGACGCACTCGCCAAAGCTCCTTCGCGCTTCGCTCTCGTCCATCGAGAGCACGAGAGAATATGCACCGTCTAGCACCTCTTCGTCTATGAGCGCCGTCTCGCGCTCGAGCGCCTCCTCCGCCTCAAGCATTTCGTCATTGCTGTCGGCACAAGGAACATGCACCCCAACCTTCTCGCCTAATGTGCAGACCCCTCAGTTTGCGATGTGCTGGGCAGATCGCCAGCCGGTCATCGACATATCCGCTGCAAGAAATCCTTCCGTTTCTCACATCCCGGCCTCCGGCTCCTTGCACCCATTGACATTTCCACTGTCATGCGTTGGTCTCATCGATAATCGCGCCATCGATGGCAACATCAAATCGATCTTCCTCTCGACAATCTTCTCGCACATCGCCGCGCAGTCTTCGGATATCATCGCCAGCGCCAGGGATGAAATCGATAGTTTCATTCATCGCGTGCTCGGTCGACCGAACGATGACAAGGGCTCGTCCTCCGTCACGGCAGACATCGTGATCATGACCTACTACCTTTATTCTCCAAGCTCCAAGGAAGGCCCGCTGCTTGCGGCGGAATTGGCGCGGCGGCTACGCCAGCATGGCTACGTTGGGCTCATAGGTATTATTGTGGACGAGCAGACGCCACTGGAACTTGAGGAGCTCTGCTCACTGGCAGAAATCGACGTGGTCATAGAGAAGAACACCCCGATGGAAGATGTGGTGTATGGCCTTTTGCATCACACCGCGTTGAAGAAGGGCAGCTTACCGCAGCTGTGGGCTGGGAACGAGCACAATACTAGAGACCTGAATTTTGCGATCGAAAACCGTGCTCTTTTGCGCTCTCGCACGCGATGGCGCAGTCCTCTCAACATGGGGCAAGAGCTCTGCTACTCACGAATGTGCGCGCATCCGTTGGAAGATGTTGCCACAAGGCTGAGCAACGGTGTCAAATATTCCGAGTCGCCTGTGAATGCTTGTCCGTGTGGTCACTCCGAGTCGCATGCAAGCAAAGAGGTAGACAAATCATCCGAGACCACCGCGCCTCCGAAGCTAAAGATCGTTGGCCTTGATGACGAGAGAATCCCACGCCTGGTCCAAACCTTGTTGATCAAGCACCACTTGCACGCCGACATCGAGGCTTCTTGTGTGCTAGGTGAGTCCGAGGAGGAAATGATTGGCTTCGTAGACGTTGCGCTTGGTCACCGGGACAAACACCTGCACCCTAATTATAGTGAATTGCGTCCAGCAGATGTCGTCCTGCTAGATGAGAACATTCGATTGCCGGACATCTTGGGCTCAAGGCTTGCGAGTGCGTTGCGACAACGTTCCTTCACCGGTGTCGTAGTGCTCCTAACAGCTGCGTCCGCCTCCAAGGTTGCTGAACTTCGGTCCATCCCTGCGGTCGACCTGGTTTTTGAAAAGGGTTCGTCACTTACGCAGATTGCGGCCGAAATCTTGGCCGAGATAGAGCGAAAGCGCGGCAAATCCGTAAACTCCGACGAGGAACCGTAGCCATGTGCCTCGATGGAGGGTCTCGCTGCTTATTGCAGAGCATCTCCGATTGGGTTTGGCCATTCTTGAACGATTCACCTTTCATGATCGCCCATGGCATTCATGGTGCTTATTGGGTCTACTTTCTATGGCACCCGCTATTATCGCTATATGTAGTACTACTATGTAGTATGGGCGCAATGCGCGTGGCTTCTATCTCTTCGGGTTGGGTAGCGGCATTGAGGATTGAGTGGGGTTGGGTTGTTCTGTTGAGAGGTTGTTTTGTTTGGCCGCCTCGGCACACGTCAACAATAAAGTGGCGCGGCGGCAGCTTCACTGGCTTTTCCCTCAGCTTGTAAGTTGTGGGACTCATGATGGGAGTCGGTGGCCTGCGATCGGTAATGGGGGAGGTTCAACCTACTTTTATAAGTGGGGGTCAATGGGGGCCTCGCGCCCCCCTCTCTCCATCGCGGACACCCCCCGGGGTGGGCCCGTACAATCAACCTCAGCCCCTGCCCTTTTGCAGGGGCTGGGCAATCAGCACTCTGGCCCAGACCCGGGACCGCAGAGAGATCAGGAGGCGAGGGAAGAGTATCACAGGGTGTCTTATACCATGTCCAATGTGTCATTTGTCATTTGTTGTTTGTGGTTCTATACCGTTAGTGTTAGCGTGCCTTGTGTCTTGTGTGGCAGTCCCCCCTAGGTATCTTTTAATCATCTTGTCATGGCGTGGCGCGATGGCGGCGCGGCGCGCCGCTCTCTCACCGCCGCCGGGGCTCGCGCTGCGGGCGCTCCCGGCGATAAAGAGAGGGCATCATCTCCCCCTGTGAAGGTGGTGGTGGATGACCGTCCGGAGAGGAAGAAGGAGGCAGGGCAGGCAAGGTGCCCGACTCTGCAGAGGTGGGAGTGACCCCCATTGAGACGTCCAGCGCGGGACGCACCGGGAAGGATTCTACACCTGACGAATTGGCAAGGCCCATAGGGCCTGAGGGCAATGAGGAGGGTGGCAAGCCGGCGGCAGGCGCGGCTGAAGAGACGACTTCGGAGACGCTGACGGGCTGAAGCGCTGAAGCCCGTCAGCAGAGGAAGGCGGGCAGGCGGGCTTGAGCGAGGGCGAGGACGGCGGCGAGAGCGACATCGAGCGAGTGGCGAGAGGCGAGGGGTGAATGAGAGGAGGGCTGTGATGGCAGGGGCTGGCGAGGGAAGGAGAGATTGTAGGGTACGAGTGTTACGAGAGCGAGAGCGACGAGAACGAGAGCGACGGATGACGACTGACGACAGGACGACGGACAGAGACACCCAGGAAAAACACCCCGACTCTCGCCCCACGACTTTCTCACATAACTCGACTAAAATCAAACCCAAACACTCCGGCCAGACGACAACGGACGACGATCAGAAGGCGATCTGTCGGCGATCCCGTCTGGAAGGGGAATCGCACCATAACGCATAACGGAAACGAGGGGCAATCCTGCCGCACAGGATTCCAAGAGACTTACCGAATAAGACGAGAGAGATGCGGTGGGCCTAAGGGGGAGATGCGAAGAGATTGCAAATTAAACCTGATTGCAATCACTGAAGTAGATAGAGAAACGCGGAGAAGATAGCGAATTAAACCTATTTGCGAGGCGCCTGGGAGGAAGAAAGGTGGGGAAACTTCCTTCTCTTTCGAGAGAAAGAGAGAGGGCGCTCCACAACCCACGATCCCATGCATCCAAGCGAAGCTTTTGACCGAGAACCAGAGAAAGCAGAGAATTATAACGATAGACACCGAACGACGAAGAGAAGAGAGAAGAGCGAAGCCTAACGAGTGTCGATTCGCGAATGCGACAGAGCCGCTCCTTTGCCTGGACGTCGCGCGCCGACTTCGAGTACCTACCTGGGGCCTGGGGGCCCCTTGGTGACTGCTGCGGGCCCTGGGGAGGCCCCAGGCGCCATCGGCGCATGCGCGTGCTGGCTGCGAAGCGCTGCTGCCTGCGAAGCGATAGCCTCTAGTCTCTATTCTTTACTTTTGTTCTCTTGTCCTTCTCTTTTCTGTTCTGAATGTTTACTGGTTAGTCTTGAGTGTCTACCCCGTTGATATTCAAGTTTGGTCGCTCTATTTCTGGGTGAGTAGGTGGGAGAGGGGTAAGTATTGGGGGGGGTTGGGGGGGTTGGGGGGGGGGCGGGAGAGAGAGAGAGGGAGGGGGGGAGAGAGGGAGAGAGGGAGAGAGGGAGAGAGGGAGAGAGGGAGAGAGAGAGAGAGAGGGAGAGAGAGGGAGAGAGAGAGAGGAAGAGAGAGGGAGAGAGAGGGAGAGAGGGAGAGAGAGAGAGAGAGAGAGAGAGAGGAAGAGAGAGAGAGAGAGAGAGGGACGACTACGAGCGCAGCATGTCGACCTCCGACGACTCGTCGTCGGAGGACGAGGAGGAGAAGCGGCGGCGAGCGGAGCTTCTGTCGTGCGTGGTCTCGGGCGACCAGGTGAAGCAGGCCGAGGATGAGCGCCTCGAGGCTCGGCAAAAGAGCAAAGCGCGCAGGTCAGCGGCCTCGGCAGCAGTGGCGAGCGGTGGCGACGCACACGACGATCCTCTGCCGAGTGGGTTTGAGAGGCACACTGCGAGCCGGCTGACCTCGTTGCTCGAGCGGACATTCGAAACGGCATTTGATCATGATGTGTGGGTTTTTCTCCCTCACGCTGCACCCAGTACACCTTCGAAGTCCTTGCTGCGTCTGCTGCCGAACAGTACCCACCAGTTTGGCCATGTTCATCCACTCGAGGCCGAGGTGACTGCAGACACCAAGGCTGGATCAGGCTCTGCACCGCAAAGCAGTGGGATGAGTGTATGTCACATCCCTTCGGTCGAGCTACCATCGGCCGGCGGAAGTCAGACCGATGATTCAAGAGGCAAGGAAGCCAAGCGCAAAGAGCACACCAGGGTGGAGGGCAAGGAGGAAAAGGCGGCAAAAGCTGAGACTAAGCCAGATGGGAGTAGGAAATTGAAAGAAGAATCGAAGGAGAGACGAAAAGCCAGACGGGCGGCCAAGTGCCAGGCAGAGGCAGGGGCTCGCACGGGGGGGGCAGGGCGCAACGAGAAAGAAGTGCGCAAGGCTGAGCGGAGAGCCCGACGGAAAGCAAAGCGAAAGGCGTCCAAACGGTCACTCAAGGACGAAAGCGAGCTACGAAACGTGACCATAGCATGAGTTGACGGTCTAGCACGGGAGTCGACACTGCGTAGCGCTCCCGCCTCTTGGTGCAGATCAGTTGTCGAGATAAACAGACGAAGCATCATCAAGTGTGGGCAAATGAGCGTAGTGGTGCTCATCTTCCAACTCTCAGAACGTGCATATTGACGTACTAGTACTAGAAAATGAAGACCGGTCGTTGTGCGTTCCAACTATCTATTCGAAAGCAATGTCACAGTGTCTCTTAAAAATACATCTGAAGATTCTGGGCTAATACCTGCTACTACTACGGATCCGGTATCCGCTACTCACCACACACCCTCGATCCCTCATGTCCTTTCGCTTCCCCTCGCTCCTTGTTCCCCTCCCCCCTGCATTCCTTAATCATCGGTTTCAGGGTTGTTCAGAGTGCGGAGTCCGCGTAGGCCTTTGGGTTGGCTGGTATTGTGTGTGTCGAGTCGAGCGTTACCGGAGGGCTCTGGCTCTGAGCCACTCCGTCGCGAGCGGCACCGGCGGTTAGCGCGGCGGTTTGGCCCTCCTCCCCGCCGGGAGTCGGGTGAATGAAATTCTGGATGAAGTCGGGCATCTCGCATCTCCATTTGGGTGTCTGGACTGGGAACGAACGGCGAACGAAGGGCTGTGGGGCGGTGAGGTGCTCCTAGCGGCCCTAGTGTGTTGGATAGTAAGATAGTAAGAGATTGTTAGACCTACAAAGAACTCTTCCCTCTGGGAGGGAGCCTAGACTGCTTGAGTGCAGCGACGCAGCGAACAACGACGGACAACGAACCTGAGAACAACAGGATACACCGACTCACGAACACACCGGAATCATTCACCCAAACCAAGCAAATTATCAAGCAACCGCGACCCCAAATCACCGATAACTCAAACACGTCGCGAGAGACGGAGAGAGAGAGCGAGAGAGAGAGAGACTCCGCAGCGACGGCCGGAGCGTGTCTCCGTTGTAACTTCCCACGTAGCGGAGAGCCCGAAGGGGAGCGTCATGTCGCGCGACCACGGCGATCACTTTGGATACAGATCGCGACGAGATATCTTCACGACAGAGGAAATCTTGCCGTTGAGCGTGAACCTTCTAGACGCTTCTAACGAACAACCCTGAGTAGCAACCAAGGGGAAGAAACACCAAAGGGGCCAAGGGCTTGCATGTAACTTGCATCAAGGGGAAAGATTTCCTCACCTAAGAAGCGAACCTACACCGATCTCCAAGGGGAGATGGCAAATTAAACCTCAAATCTCGAGCGGATAGAGCAACCGACTCGCTCGCCAAAAACCTTGACCGAGAAGAAAGAAGCAAGGACCTACAAGCCAAGGGTAGCGGACCTAGGGAATGTGAGAGGAAGTTTCCGAACGCCAACGCCAAACGCCGGAAGGCAACGAAACCCTAACCAAGCCAAGCAGAACCTACGAAGAACAGGCCTGGACGACAACGAAAGTGAAAGTGAGCAAGTCCCAAGCAAGAACCGGAACTCAACAAGAAACAACAAGCCTTGCAAGAAGCTAAACAAGCCTTCACAAGGTAACCTGAGAGCCTGAGACAAGCGCGCAGCGAGCAACAGGCGACCTAGCTCCTTTGGGTCAAGATTACCCGAAAGGAGGAAACCTGGAATCTAGACCTGACAAACAGGCTAGAAGGAACGAAACGAGAACTCGAATTCTAGATCGCTAGGGACGAACCCTACCAACCTAGATGTACCTGAGCTTCACCGCGTGTGGCCGCACGGCGAAGGACCTGGAAACAAGAGCCTGGAAATCGCATCATCTAGGATGAATGCGACACCCCCCGACTAAGATCGAGACGTCTCCCGATGTCGAGCGGTGAACCTGGAAACAGAGACCTGGAACCTGGAACCTGAGCTGACCAGAGGTCAGAATCGGAACAAGAAGCAACGGAACATAGCGAGCGAAACGTGGAGACAAGAACACCCTTTGGATCCAAAGCGAGCACGAAATCGGCGGCTTAACGCGGCGGCCTCTTTCATACGCACTGCCCCACCCACTTCTCCCTTTTATAGGAGCTCGACAAATACGTGCACGGCGGATGCGCGACCACGAGGTCCCAACCGAGATTTTGAATGTGAAGAGCATCTCCACAGAATAAGGTGTGGAACAAGATACCTAGATATCTAGATAATAGGCATAGAGGGAGCAAAATGAGCTAATAGTATCTAACAAGTTAGTGCTTCAGAGCTAATAGTATCTAACAAGATAGTGAATATTGCCAATAGTATTAACAGGGTAGATAGTGCCCTAGCCGGGTGCGCGAGTGCTGGCTTCGCGCGCGTGCATACGAAAGGACAAATACGACAACGCACGCGCCACACATACGCACTCACTGACAGTTGGCTGCAGCTAGCAAAGCATGCTCTAATGTTTCATCATGCAGACTTCAAATCATCATGCAGCTTCCCAGCTTTGGCGGAGAATGCGCGCTCCACCCCCGCAGAAGAAGCCGGGCGCCCTAGGTATTGACGAGCCATCCTCGCCAACGTCGGAAGCCCCTGGGGTCTGCCAGTCGCGGCATCTTGCTTCTTGTCGTGATCGCGCGCTTTCCACCAATCGAGGATGTCTATGTCCATGTTTGATAC
>CM030936.1:1364130-1382536 GCA_018136815.1 Isochrysis galbana
TCTCTCTCTGCCAATCATCACAGAAGTCCCCAAGGAGAAGGGCGAGGAGAGCGAGGAGGAACGAACGAACTACTACCTATATCCTACGAACACAATGGTAAAGTGGGAAAGAGCCCCCGGTCGTAGGCCCCTCTCGCGTCTCTCCTCTCATCAACTCTGAGATTCGTTCTTCTCTTCTCTCTCTCACTTCTCTCTTCTCTTGTCCTACTCTCTTCTCTTCTCTCGCCTGTCCCCTTGTCTCTTCTCTTTTCCCCTTTCCACCCGCTCCTCCCCCCCTCTCCCTGTTTTCTCCCTCTGTGTCCCTCTTCTCTTCTGGTCTCCTCCCCCTCTCCCCTCCCCCACTTCCCTTACCTCTCTCTCCCCCTCTCCCTCCTCTCAAGACAGAAGAGGGAAGTCTCCGACGCTGTGACGTACGAACGAGTGAGGTGGCCCCCGTCCCCCCTCCCCCTCCCCCGCCCCCCTCCCTGGACCCAATCCCACGCACTGCCTACCGGCCGCTCTCCCCATGTTTGAGCCTATACCACCAGGCAATGGCTTCCGCCTCTTTGGCCCGAGCACCTCCGAGCGTCTACGCTCTCTCTCTCTCTCTGTCTTCGAGGAGGGCTCTGGCGCTCAGCTTCGCGTGGTGCTACCGCCCTCGTGGGCCCAGGCTCCTGCCTCTTCACTCCTCCGCCTCCTCGCACGACGAGTAGGCAAGGAGGCGGAGTCTCTGCATCTCGTCTCACGGCGCGGCCCGCTCGTGCCAGGCCTGCCGCTCGTCGCGCAAGCGGTGCACAGGGAGACGCTCTGGCTGAGGGCGGGCAGGCCACCTGTAGAGGAGCAGCGGAGGCGGACGCAACTATGGGTGTGGGGACGGCGCGTCGATGGCTCGGTCTCGGAGCTACCTACGCTGCAGCCTGGGCTCGGCGCACACACGGTGAGCGAGGTCGCACTCGGCGCCGAGCACGCCCTCGCGGTGACGTGCGGAGGGCTCGCCCTCTCATGGGGCCACAACGGCTATGGCCAGCTCGGCACAGGCAACGAGATTCCCAGGGCGCTGCCCGCCGTCGTGCGCGCGCTGTCGTCGACGCGATGCGCGCGGCCATTTTGCGGCTTGCACTGCTCAGCTATCGTGGACGCCTCGGGCTCGCTGTGGACATGGGGCGAGCACCAGCCCGCCAATGGGCCGACCATCTTCCACACCTCGTGGGTGAACCGCCACGGCGCAACGACGTGCGGATTAGGGGTCTCCGAGCTGTCCTTCGGCTCGGCACACGCAGTTCTCCTCACGCGCGAGGGCGCCGTCTGGACCTGGGGCTACAACGCTATGCACTGCCTCGGCTGGGCCTCTGCTGCAGCGGCCGGGCCGCACTCGGCTCTCCGGCATGGCTTCCAGAAGCCGCACGAGCCGCTGCAGCTGCCGCCTGCCCTCCAGGTCGCTGCTGGCGCCCTCCACTCGGCTGCCGTCGTGGCGGGCGGGCTACTGTATGCGTGGGGGGACAATTCGCTCGGCCAGTGCGGCGGTGGCGGCGGCGGCACCATCCCCATGCCCTTGCCGGTTGCGGCCTTCGACGCGCCCACGGAGGCCGTCGCGCGTGTGCGTTGCGTCGCCGGCACCACCATCGTCATCACTCAGCAGGGCCGATGCTACCTGCTTGGAGGCGGCTCGCCTGTCGAGGTCGCAAGCAGTGACGAAGAGGAGGAGGAGGAGGACGACGACGAGGACGACACGGATATGGGTTCGCCTGGCTCTGGCGCCTCCGATGCCGAGATGGAGGTATCACAGGACGCCTCCGCGGCAGGCTCGCACCCAGACGGCGCGCCACCGGGCACCCCCAGTCTATCGGCGCTGCACGGCTCACTTCCCGGTGGCCTCGGGCTCAAGAGGCTTCTCATCGAGGGCGTCGCCGACGTGGCGCCCTCCGCCGACCACGCGCTACTCCTCGGCGCCTTGGGAGGCCGGAGTGCGCTTGGCATGGGCTATAACCGGTATGGACAGGCACTGCCCGGCAGCCGCCGCCTCCGGCTCGGCGCGCCGCGGCGCATCGATGCGCAGCTGTTCAGTGGAGCGCGCCTACTGCAGGTGGCTGCCGGTGGTGGCGGCAGCGCTGCGCTTAGCGACGGCGAGGAGAGCCTCTCGATGAGGTGCACCTCAGCTCTGCTCGGGGCGCTTCGTTCGTCCGACGTGGGTGTGTGCATCCAGTTTCTCGAATGGAACACCCGTTGCTCCGCCCCCGGCCTTGGACTTGTGGCCCGCCAGTGCCTGGAGTGTGTCGCTGCCAATCGGGCGTCTATTGAGACAGCTTGGCGTGCGGAAGGGCTCTCGGCTGCGCAGCTCCGGTCGGCCATTGCGGCCCTCGAAAACGCCAGCGATGCCGACGCCTCCGCCGAATCGCGCTAGCTCTCGCGCGTGAGTTGCTCGTGCCCCTCCCTTTCTTCCCAGAGGACCTTGCGTCCAACGTGTATCTACTACGCGCCGTCGCACCATCCACTACCGCACGCGCCGGCCCGATATGTGCGAGCTTGGCGACGGCAAACGTGGCATGTGTGCACACCTACATCAGCGGTCTGCCTGTGGTCCTGCGCGGACGATGATGCAGGGTAGAGTGCTGAGGGAAGACTATGGCAGCATGAGCTGATGGCTGCGCTGCTGCTAGCCGTCTTCTCGACGACTTCTGTGTTGACGAGCTCTGGCAATGGCGACGCCGCCAGTGAGAGCGTAATTGCCATCGCCGCCAGGCACGGCAAAGCGTAGGTCGACTTAGCCTAGTGAGCGCACATCGTCTCGATGTATAACTTCACGTAGTGGGGGGATCAAAGCTGCGGATCGAAGTTCGGATCTTCATACCTTGCAGCGCGTAGCGCCATAGTACTGTTCCTTCTATTTTGTTGGGGCATTAAGTGCGTCCGACTATTATTGCGTCATTGCCGTGCGGCAGACCTGTAGATCGAGGATGTCCGCTGTCGCCACCACCTATTCCCATCAAACGACTGACCCCAAACAGACGAGTTGAGCGGTGCGCTTCTTGTTCGTACCCCGTGTGACAAAACCTTTCCTCACCTTCTAGGTTCCCTAGACTATCGGCCCGCACTTACCGCGTGCCTGACCTCTGGCGGCTTGTAACGTTGTGCGGCACGCCGTGCGCCATAGCAAGCTCGTGGGTCTCAAGTGAGACCTTAGGTCTGGCTATCCATCCATCAATAACACAGTGCATTCTATACCTCTGCTTTAGGCCCCGAAGTGATGTCGCGCTATTTTGCACTGCTCCCCCGGCGGCATCTCGAACGGCGTTCGTTGCTCACACACTTACATCTCAAGCGGGAACTAAGCCGCCCGAGCGCTCTTAAGGCCTGCGGGTGCTCGCAATGGCCTTCGCCTGCGTCTACGCGCTAGCCGCCCGTCGTTTAAATTTTAACGATAAGCAATTGAGAGGCGGAGGGGAGCGGCGCCCTCCATGACCCTAAGCCCTAAGCTGCAATGCGCAATGCTTAAACTAAGCCATACGCTGCAATTCACTTAGTCCAAGTCGCGTTAGCCGGCCGCAAGCAGCTGCACTACTAATAGCCAATAGTAGTAGCTAGTAGCCTGCGGCACCTTAGCCTTAGCCATCGCTCAACGGCCTATGGCAGCGCCTATGAGCCATGCCGTCAGCCATATAGCATATAGCAAGTACAGAATTGTAATTGTAACTGATTCGGGTATGCACACAAGCACAATGCCCACTCACACATACACAGCAAGCGTGTGCAATACTGCGCATACTCACGCAATGCGGGCACTGCTAGCCGGGCGCCCCAGCGCGATGAAACACCCAAAATCAAACGCCGAACATCAAGAATAACTAGGGGTTGTGCTGCAGCCCACGGAAGTGCAGACAGGTGAAAGTGCGCAAGGGGAGCTTGTCGCACCCACCAAGCCGCAGGGTAGCCACGGCCCACGCTTCACCCTACACACTTGGCCCTGCCGCATAAATGGTGCATGTCATAGCCTCGCCACTTGTGGCACAGGTGGAAGCAGAAGCGCTATCTAGCCAACAAGAGTACATGTCGCCAAGCAACTCCCATGGAGGTCAACGTGTGGCAGCAACATCGCCCAGGAGGTGTCAATCCCATCCTGGCGCAAAAAGGAAGCGCAGCTAGTGCGTGCACGGCGCTCGAGTACGGCGCTCGTGCACACGTGTCGCGTGCGTAGTGTCATCTAGAATTGTTGTGTCGAGACTAGTGTTTTCTAGAGGGAGCTATAACCGCCGCGGCGTGCACCAAGAATAGGTGACGACGCCAGAGCAGTGGAGTAGACGCCATGGCTCACGCGAAAGCGCCGCAAGGTCGAAGAGACGCGCGCCGCAGTGAACTGCGATATGTTGCGAGCTGAGCGGCTCAATGTGTTCGATGTGACCGCGCTGTGCGCCAAGACTTCTTGAAGCCCTCGCACGCGCAGGCGGGCCAGCGAGGTGCGCGGTGAAATTTCTCGTACGTGTGGGCTGACACCGCATGCTCATGCTCGGCGTCGGGCGCCGATGCCCCCGGAAGAGGTGGGCTCTCGGCATGAGTGGAGGTAGATGAGATGGTATCCGAACTGTGTCCTGATCGGCCCATACACGTATCCCGGTTCCTCTTCGAAGATGACCTCGTCGAACTCCGGCGAGAGCTTGCCTCGCGTGACGAACCCAAGATCTCCCCCGCGTGGCGCGGAACGGCATTGTGACGACTTCCTCGCCCTAGCCTGGAACTTGTCCTCATCATCTGCAATCTCCACCTTCCACCCATCCAGCGTCTCGGCGGCCGAGGCCGAGGGGCGGAGCATGATGTGCGAGGCGCGGCCGACGCGCTGGTCAGTCATCTGCTTCATGTTCTTGGCAATTTGACCCAGAAACCCGGAGAGACCAGCGAGGGGAGGCGAGGGTGTGGGGGGAGGAGACGGTGAAAGAAGCATGGCCGGCGAAGCATGGGTCCTCCACTTCCTCTCCAGATGGCCCATCCGGAGAGAAGGAGAAGGGGAGGGAGAGAGCCGCAGGGCGAGCTGCTTGCTGGCGAGGGACGAGTGAGTACGCCGCCGCGTCCAGCCCTCCACGCGTCCGGCGGGAGGCACTAGCGCCGCAGACGCAGACGCAGCCACCGCGCAGAGCAGTAGCGGCACCACCATGAGCCGCATCGCTCTCTCCCTCTCCCTCTCTCTCTCTCTCTCTCTCTCTCTCTCTCTCTTGTGGACGCGCGAGCTCCCTCAGAGCTCCCAGGTTTTCTTCACGCCTTCACGGGAGAATTCTTCTATTCTACCTGCGGGGAGCCGCGGGTGCGTCGACTCTGACTGAGGACACCCACCAGCGCAGCCGAACATACACCCTGTCGCTTCTCGTCTCTCCCGCCACACGCTCACCTGAATTTTTCACCTATTCTCGACGAATTATTCTCGTACCAGATTGACAACCCAAGAGGAGGAGGAGGGAGGGGGGAACAACCCCCTGGAGAACGCTGCCCCAGACCACAAGAGAAAGAAGAAGAACGAAGCTTTTCTAAGAGTAGCTTGCAACGGGCGTCGAGGAAGAGGCGAAGAAGCTTCGCCTTTCTCTGGGGGCTGGGGTCTCTAATAATATTCGGAAGGGCCGATCCTACCTCTACCTCACACCCATCCCCTACCCCTACTCTAGATGGGAAATACGAAATACGGTGCTGGGGCCTTCAAATACAGCCAAATACATATGCCTTCGGCCTGGTTGTTCTGTCATATCTCTTAAGAGGCGGCTGGAATGACGAATTGGGATGGCCCATAGGGCCTGAGGGCAATGAGGAAGGGGCGAAGCCGGCGGCAGGCGCGGCGAGGGAGTCCACTTCGGAGGTGCTGACGGGCTGAAGCCCGTCAGCAGAGGAAGGCGGGCAGGCGGGCTTGAGCGAGGGCGAGGACGGTGGCGAGAGCGACATCGAGCGAACAGCGAGAGGCGAGGGTGAGTGTGAGGAGGGCTGTAGTGGCAGGGGCTGGCGAGGCGAGGAGGGATTGTAGGGTATGAGTGTTACGAGAGCGAGAGCGACGAGAGCGAGAGCGACGGATGACGACTGACGACAGGACGACGGACAAAGACACCCAGGAAAACACCCCGACTCTCGCCCCACGACTTTCTCACATAACTCGACTGAAATCAAACCCAAACACTCCGATCAGACGACGACGGACGACGATCAGAAGGCGATCTGTCGGATCTGTCGGCGATCACGTCTGGAAGGGGAATCGCACCATAACGGAAACGAGGGGCAATCCTGCCGCACAGGATTCCAAGAGACTTACCGAATAAGACAAGAGAGATGCGGTGTGCCTAAGGGTGAGATGCGAAGAGATTGCAAATTAAACCTGATTGCAATCACTGAAGTAGATAGAGAAACGCGGAGAAGATAGCGAATTAAACCTATTCGCGAGGCGCCTAGGATGAAGAAAGGTGGGGAAACTTCCCTTCTCTTCGAGAGAAAGAGAGAGGGCGCTCCACAACCCACGATCCTATGCGTCCAAGCGAAGCTTTTAACCGAGAACGAGAACGAGAGAATTATAACGATAATACCGAACGACGAAGAGAAGCCTAACGAGTGTCGATTCTCGATTCGCGAATGCGACACCCCCCTGCTAGGATCGAGCGTCCCGCGAGGAAAGAAGAGAACCTAACGGACATCGGAGAGCTCCGAACAAGCCACGAGAAAGGCAGAAGAGCAATCCTGAACGAGACCGAATGAGCGAAGAGCGAAGAGCGAATGAATCCGAAGAGCGAATGAAACAATACATCCGAAGAGCGAATGAAACAATAAATCCGAATGGATGGAGAGCCGCGCGCCAAACGCCGAACCAAGACGGAAGACGTGATGAGCGACGCACCGAGAAGTTACAAGTTACGAACAATCGAGGACCGATGAGAACGCGGAACGACGAGAATCGAGAATCGAGAACGAGAAACGAAGAACGATAACAACGCGGAACGACGAGAATCGAGAATCGAGAATCGAAGAACGAACGACGAACGACGAACGATGAACTATAAGAATAGTGCGCGACGCTCGGCCTGTGCCTCCTTGAGCGCCTCGGCGTTGGGTGTACCGACGTCGAGGTAGGAGAGGTTGATAGAATCCCTGGTCGTAGAGGACAACCTACCTGGACAATCGTTCGTCCGCTTGCATACTGGATGCCGTTGTGGTACGAGAACGAGAGGCGGCGACGGCTGGCGGCTGACCATCCGATGCCGTGGTGGAGCGGGAGTTAGGGACGATGGCGGCTAGTAGCTGCCCACCCCCCTGCTTAGGAGCGGACGTCTCCGACGTCTCATCGTCTGCCGTCACCAAGCGTGACACGCCATCAGCATCCTTGTGATTAGCACCTGGTTTGTGCTCGACGGTGAAATTGTACTCGGACAACTTGAGCGCCCATCGCATCAGGCGCGACGCCGGCCCACCCTGGACGGTGTCCTTCATGGTGTGCAGCCAACGGAGAGCTTGGTGATCGATGACGAGGCGAAAGTGTCGGCCCCAAAGGTACGGTCGCCAAGTGCGAATACTTTCCAGGGCAGCGAGAAGCTCCACTTCGGTGGTGGTCCAATGGCGCTCCGCGGCGGTGAGGGCTAGGGCCAAGATACGATGGGTGACGGGTATGGAGACGCCCTGACGCCCTCCCATACCGCTACAGCCGCCAACGACCAACGACTAACGAGGCGGTCTGAGAGGCATGGGAGGGGACGGCGCGGCGCGGCGACGGCGTGCAGCACCTCCGAAGGTGCTTCGCCTCTTAAGAGATATGATATCATGTACTACTATGATCTATGATATCTCAGTATTAGTTGCTCTAGACTTGATACTGAGTGTCATATGACAAGACTAGAGGCTTCAATCCAACTAGTTTTACTAGTACAAGTTCGGGGCGCGGGAAATACCGGCGCTCCTAGCTCCTAGCTCCGAGCCCCCCCCCCCCCCCAATGGCCAATGGCCAATGGCCGCCAACCTGATGTGCCACATGATGTGCGGCAACGATGGCGGCGGCGACGACGGCGATCACGAGTGTCACACCGCCGTGAACCGTGGAGTGGTGGCGGCGCCATATGGAGACGCTCCAGGGGTGCCGCTGTGGGAGCTTGAAATGGTCAGTCATCGAGCAGTATCCGATTCCAAGTACTGAGTAAGAAGATTTGTATCATAATGGCGGGTTTATAAGTTATAAGTGTAGATGTTTGGAGTGACGAGTGACGAGTATCATATGATATGAGATGTATGACGTATGACATCATACATCATACTCATACTCAGTTCCATGGCAAGTGTCATATTATGACGGTATGACGGTATGACGGAACAACCTGGGTATTTGGCCTCCGGCCAAAAATATTGCAAATATATTCGAGGCCTACAACCCATGACGCGCTTCAAATACAGCCAAGTACAAATACATATGTATTTGTATTTGGCCTCTGGCCAAATACGGTAAATACGCGTATTTCCCATCTAGGGTGCGGACGGGTGTGTCCAGATCCTCGATTGTCGCCATTCTGATCGCTTGTCGACGTGTCTCATGCAGTCCACGGTCCAGGTCACATGCGGCGGCGGTTTTTAGCTCTCTATATAGCTCTAGTAGGAGTACGGGAAGGTTGCGCGGGTTGCCACGCCGAGGTGAAAGAGACGACCGAAAGAAAACATAAGAAAGAGAGGTGTATAGTAATGTGTGGTGGCGTGGTGTGAGCTCCCTCCCTCTTCTTGATGACCCCCCTCTCTTTCTTCTCTCTTCCCATCGATACATTCAGTGTCCTCTCTGCCTTCTGTGGGCTGGCGCCATCTACAGGAAAGCCTGTACTTTCCTCGTGACAAGCAAATAATCTCTCTGCCTCCGCCCTGCCCCTCCCCATCCTTCTCCCGCCCCCCCCCTGCCTCTCTGGGTGTTGGCGGGTGTGCGTCGCATGTGCGGGCTGACGGCTGTCGTCTGGCTCACCGGAGCGCCCACCGAGTGTCCGACTCCTCTCACTGCTCTCGAGGCGATTGTGCGGCGTGGACCGGACCAGCTGGGCAAGTGCTCCCTGCGCGATGGGCGCGTGTGGCTCGCGGCGGCTGTACTCCACATGCGAGGAGAGACTCTGACGGCGCAGCCGCTCGCCGACGGCCACGGAAACGTTCTCCTGTGGAATGGTGAGGTCTTCGGCGGCGATCCACTTCCGGTGCCACACAAGAGTGACACGGAGGCCGTGCTGGCTGCGCTGGTTGACGGAGGAGCGGTGCAGCACGTGCTTGCGCACATTGAAGGGCCGTATGCGTTCGTCTTCTGGCACGAGGCGAGCTCGACGCTCTGGTACGGTCGGGACCCGCTGGGACGGCGCAGCCTGCTCCGGCGGCTGGATGAGGACGGCAGATCGCCGTCCGGCGTGTCGGCACTCGGGAGAGTGCCCCGATGGCGATCGATGCGGCTGTCCTCCGTCGCGGCCAACTTTGAGGACGATGCGGGCCAGAGTTTTGCAGGCGCGGAGTGCGCATGGCTTGAGCTGCCTACTGATGGCATCGGGAGTGTCCACTTGCTGCCTTGTGGGGGCACGGAGATGCGTTGGCACACATGGTCATCGATCGGTCGCTCCGCGCCGCAGCGCTTGCCCACGTGCGATGCTTGGAGGATTCCGGCGTGGCTGCAGCGTGAGCGTGCCGCCGCAGCGAGCGAGCTCGTGCGGCGGCTATCGGATGCCGTGCGTAGGCGTGTCAGCTCTGAATTTGGGGCTCGAACACCTCCGGCTTCATGCAGAGGTGAGGGAGGCTCTCGAAGCCATAAGGCGCGGGCGGCTGTGATGTTCTCCGGTGGCATCGACTCGATGGTGCTCGCTCGCCTCGCCGACATCCATCTTCCCGCCGGCGAGCCGATCGACTTGCTCAACGTGGCGTTTGGTGTAGAGGCGGCAGTTGCGCCCGACAGGCTGACGGGGCTGGCTGGAGTGGAGGAACTTCGACGGCTGTCACCGCGGAGAGACTTTCGGCTCATCGAGATCGATATCACCCTCGCCGAACTGCTCGACGCCCGAAGCCGTCTCATTGAACTCTTGCTTCCGGCCAGCACCGTCATGGACGTGAATATCGGCGCAGCGCTATGGTTTGGTGCCAGAGGTGTTGGCGTTTTGCGACCGCAGGCTCAGAGTCTCAGTAGCACCATCGGATCGGCTGCTGCGGCTGTGTGCAGGTACTACGGTGAGGAGGGGGCGCCGTCAGAGTCGGCGCTAGCAGAGGCTTTGCCGCCAAGAGCTGTTCTGGAGGTGACGATTGGGCTGCATAAAGAGACCGGCGGACAGCCTCTCGAGCTCAGCATTGACTGGCTCGGAAGAGGTGGCAGCGATCTGGCCTCGCCAATAGGGTTGCACATCGCTGCAGGTCGGAGACCGGCAGCGCACGGGCAGTGGATGGGTCCGCGAGCTCTGCCGGATTCAATGGCTTGTCACGGGCCTGTGATGGCTGGCCATGGTCAAGCTCTTGACGGTTGTGCATCCGTCACTCGCGATGGCAGCGCAGATCTCTTTCGAAGTGAGGCGCGTGTGCTTTTGCTGGGCATGGGCGCCGATGAGCAGATGGCGGGATATGGCCGGCATCGGACCACTTACTCTCGGCAAGGTTGGGATGGGCTCTCCGCGACTCTCGACGAGGAAAGAGAGCGAATCTGGTTGCGAAATCTTGGGCGAGACGATCGCATCATCTCGGATTGGGGCCGGGAAGCGCGCCACCCGTACCTTGACGAGGCAGTGATGCGATTGCTCGCTGAGCTGCCATTACCGCTGATTTGCGACCTCTCGCAAGGCTTCGGCTGTGGGGACAAGCTCATACTGCGCAATGCAGCTCGATTGCTTGGCCTCACGAGGAGTTCGCGCTTGCAAAAGCGCGCCATCCAATTCGGTACTCGCATTGCCAATCGGGGCGTCTATGGAGGAGCTTCGGTGCGAGGGGATGTCGACCTATCGGAAATTGTGCACCCACGAGCACAGGATTCTGGGAGGGCGGTTGGTGCACCGCTTCGTGCGGAGCTGAACAAGAAGAGGAGAGGGCCACCGCAAACCAAGTGACGGCATGACATTGCCAGCCGAGCTGCGTTGCCCCGATGTTGGACCTCTGATTCCTTCCTCTCATCCCCGCTCGCTTTTCCATCTCAAGCGAAATGCGCAACACTACGAGAACCCAATAGAATATGAATATGCTACTAGCAGCAGACTACGCGCACAGGATGAAAAATAACAATTCGTAGAAGCAGGGGATATATGACGTCGTCAGGTCGCGCCACGTCAGCCTAAATAGATGGCATGGTTGAACCCAGCCGAGAGCCCCGCTTCGTGACGTCGACTGCCACTTTGCGCCATGACCTGGATCGCGCATATCGCAGGCGCTGCCCTATCAACCACAACCCACAACCGCTCCCAATGCTTCCACCCGGGAGCTCTCTCCCTCTCCCCTACCCCTACTCTCCCTAGTTCCCAGCAAAATGAACAATCCTCGGAGCTCCCTCGCGACCGCCTTTGTTCAATCGCCAGCCCCGTCTCAAAGGCCCTTGTCAAAGCCGCAGCTAGCCGCCTCGGCTCGCCGTCCGCCGTCCGGCCCGCCCGCCAGCCCATCACAGCCCGCTCCGATGCGCTCAGGGTCACGGTGACGGATCATAGCGTGACTTCTTTACTCGGGCCGCCACCGTAATCGTAATACCTAATACCGCAGCTAGGTGTGTAGGCATGTGTGTTGTGGTCTTTCGGGGGAGAATCAGGCCAGTGGCAGTACCGGTATCAAGTCTCAGATGGTTGATAATAGGAAGTATAGATAGAGACATAGGAGGTCGATCAATCGGTCTATCGTCAGCAGTCGATAGTGATGAGGTGGCCGTGACCGTAGATACGTGATGATAAGCCTCCGATAGAAAGTAACTCTGCCGGGCAGTGTGAGCCCTGAGGCCAGAGAATACAAGTGTTCAAGGAAAAAACGAGAAGAAGAGAGGAGGAGCTCGTCCATCGGTGGCCTCAAGATCCCGGCCGGAACTTCCGATGAAGGCCCACTCGCTCGCTGGCAAGTGCAGCCCGGTCTCGCGGCCCGCGGCGGTGGGGTTGGCGGTGGGCGCGCTGCTCGCTGCACTCACGCTCCCCATCCCCGCGCCGCAAGTGGTCAAGGTGCTGCGTGCGAGGAGCAGCCACGGCGTCTCGCTGCAGACGCTCCACTTGACTGTCCTCTTCTGCTCCGCCAACATTGGCTCAACAATCGTGGTCAAGTGGAGGACGCTGCAGTCTTGCAGGACGCAGGGAGCACCCTGCCTCGCTGGCCTCCTCGACTTGTTACAAGAGGCCGCCTCCGCAATCTCTTGGGCTCTTACCATGTGGGTCGTCCTGTACTACAAGTGCACTGTGAAGAATCTCCTTGCGACCGCTGTCTTGATCCTCATGGTAGCTGCTATCATTGGTTCGAGCCTTGGTCTCTCCATCTTACAGCCTTGTTCTACCCCCGCTCTCGATCTCGCCGCCGTCTTTGGCTGGCTTTCTGCTGGAGCTGCAGCTCTTCAGTATGCACCACAACTTTTGACCACAGTGAGAGAGGGCGGCTCTGGATCCCTCTCATATACGACCTACGCGCTTAACATCTTGATGGGCATCGCCGTGGCCGTAAATGAGATTGACTTTCAGCGAGATTCGTGGCCGGTGAGTGAGCACAGTAAGGACGCTCGCCTGCGACTTGCACATACTTGCTCTCCATTCGCCTCGCAGTCAAGCGCGTTCACACCATGTCCATTTGAGTTACTTGTCGCAGGTGTGGGGACCGGATGTGACCTCTGTGGTCATGCAAATGGCCGTGGTTGTGACGTCTCTTCATTACGATCTAAGGGAACGTCGCATCTGCCTTGCCCCGAAGCGGCTCACAGCACAACTGACTGGAGATTCCCAAGGCCAAGAAGCCCAGCTATCGCACGAGGGCACGTCTGTACGCAGGAGCCAATCGAGTATGCTGTACACCGATCCCGCATCCCTCGCCAACCCGCTACTCTTCTCGCGCGAGGTGTCAGCTTCTGAGAAGGAAGAGTAGATTGCAGTTGCATTGACGCGAGTGGGTCGCGCCAAGGATTTACGCCGTTTGACTGTAGCTGTAGTATAGTGAGTGTATAGTTAGTCGTAGGAAAGGCTCTACTTCTACTTGCTATGCGTGTACTTAACGATGATAATAGTAGTAGATAATTTGTGATTTGATTCACGGAGACACTAGTTGGCATGCCGTCTCTCGAGGCTGCCTGCAATTTCCGATGGAACTTATTTGAGTACGCGACTCACACCCGAGACGAAGACGAGACAAAATCGTTGTAAGTTCAATCACAAGAGAGAGCTCTTTGCTGCGTCGATTGTCCACTGAAAAGTGGGTTTATAATCGTGTTGAGGTGATGGCCCACAAGTTACTCTTGTGAGCAGAAAGATACGACGTATGTTTGCAAGTGACGCTCGGGTACTTGTCTCGATGAAATGCCGCGATGATTGCCAATAATCATTGGCAGACAACTTGTATGTTAAAAGTCGTGGAAACATACCGACACAGATGCGTGCCAGAAAAATCATTTTTGCGTCAGGCGTCAGGTCGGTCAGCGAGCAAGTGAGTAATTGGTACTACTTGTATCTAGGCACGATATACCCCGACATATTCTAGGAATATGCACAAGCATAGGCAACCCAACGGCAGCAAAAATCATAAATCTACAGTGCACGTTCTCCCTTCACGTAAGCAACGCCTCGACGACGAGAGCCGGGCTCGCCGTGACCGAGACACGGGTTGATCACATCGACAGGTGTAGGCTAGTATCAGGCCGAATCGGAATTGGTATCAATCAATTCTCAGTAGTCGTAGAGGACGGTATGGTAGACGCTGTTTGTAGACCTTTCTCGGGAATCTCAAGATCCAACACACTGTTAGAAAGCCGATTGACTGGCTTGTCCTCGCTTTCCGCTACACTTACCATAGATTGGCGGTCGGCAACAATGGCGTGAGTGGGAGCTTGTGTAGACATGTTTAGATCAGTTCCGATCAACGTGTCAGTGGTGGTGTGTGCTGAGAGATTCATATTTTCCTTTGATATTGGCGCCATCCCTACGTCTTTATCAACCAAGACCTCTGCCTCTTCTTGTGCGAAAGGAAGTGCCAAACAACGCTGCTCCATCGATACCATCTCTGGCGCACTTGATATGTGGTGCCGCACCGCCGTCGTCGTGTTTGAGCAGGGCTCACAAACGTTGACATCTTTTGCAGTAGTCGACGTTTCCGCATCCTGGGCGTTCGAACGTTCTTCTGGCATGCCGCTGGCCGTAAGCAACGCGGTAGCGCACGCTGAAGTTGAGTTAGCGCTGTGAACGGGTGAGCACGCTGTAGGTGTCGACTTTACCGCGGGCAGTGATGGAGACGGCGATTTCTCATCGTCGCATGCATCCTTTGCCGGACCAGCATCGCCACAACGTGCGAGCGAGTTGTGAGGGATTGGCGTTTCCACGGTGCTGCATGATGGCTGTATGTAGCCATGTTCATCACTGTTGAGCCCCATTGAAGCATTAGCTGAAGGCAAGCCCGTCGAGCAGGTCTGAATGGATGATTGCGCATTGTCCACCCGCGTGAGACCGTGACCCGCCAATTGTTGGGCAACGAGGCTCGATGAAGGAGCGAAATAGACACCGTCATCGCGAGCAGGGAGAAGCCGTGGCGCTCCCAAAGGTCCCAACGTTGAAAGACATCTAGCCGGTGGAGCACGCGTGAATGTTTGGAAGAGGTCGCCTGCGCCCATGCACGAGAGCTTCTTGAGAGCCTGGCGCAAGGATGGCATTGGAAGAGGAGGCTCTGGATGTCGATTCGACGAAACAATATCGAAGGCACGCGACGTTGGTGTACTTGGCCTGAGGCTAGAGTGGGGGTCAGGCGCCCCACAGGCGTCGTGCTCTGATGCCACAACAAGCGCGACCGTAGGCGCTTCAGCAGGAGACTTCAATAGTGCCGGTCCACGCGAAGGCACTTGACTCCCACGATTCAGCTCCCGGTATTGCGCTTCATCGACAGCGTCTTCCGGACGCAGATTCACAATCGGCGAGGAGTCGACGGGCGCAAACGAGCTGCCCGTGCTTGCATCATCCTCAACTGGACCATGTCGTGACGATGTCTTCAGTGTACCTGGAATTGGTGAAATCTCCTTTGGTAAACCTTGATGCTCCACTTCTCGAGATGCGTCCGTGCGATTCTTCTCAAGACCGTCCAAGTCTGTTGCCTGATCCATTGCAGATTCTTTTGGCGACGACACCGGAAGTATTTGCGCATGCCTGTCGACGGTATCGTTCCGATTATCTGTGGCATTGCCGTCTGCCTCTGCATCAGCGAGGAGAGGCAAACCATGCGCTATGATCTGAGTGCTCTCTTCTTGTGCTGCATCAACATTGGCACAACCCGCTGCGACAATCGGCTTTGCACGAGGAGAATGGCACGAATCCCCATGCAAAAGAGAGCTGTCAATCCCAACACCGACTTCTTGAATGACTTGAGCATCAGAATCGTCCACTATTAAGGGCGATGCGCGATGATTCAACGCGGGGCCTGCGTGCGGAAGAGTAGCAATCGACTCGACTTCATGTCGTTGAACTTCATCGCTATCCATATCGCTGGTCGCAAGTACGGTCTCGACCCGAGGCGTTGAGGAGGAGCATGCACACTGTGAGTTTGTCAGCTCAGTACCATGAATAGACTCCGCTACTATAGGGCATGATGTCGTTTCCACCTCTTGCCCGTATGCAGGAGCCGTTGCACGTGTTGCCTGACCGTCAGAAGGGCCGGTGAAGGTCTTCCTTGATATGTATTTGTCACGAAAATTTGCCGAAATTGACCCATCATCCTCCTTGAAGTCGCTCTTTACGCTTGCATCTTCTTGAAGATCCAAAGTGTAAGATGGACTTCTGCAAAGAGCCATGTGAGTCGCATCGATGCCGTCGGTCTCCGGATGAGACCGAGAGCCATTCGTCTCGGGTTGCTCATTGATTGAGCACGATGAAGTAGTTATTTGACCGACAAATGGACTGCTGTTGGCCGAGACTGAGCCCAAGGCATCTTCCTCACCATCTGATTTGACCATAAGATACTTGTGGCCGACTTCTTTGAGGGTGTCCAATAGATTTTGTAGTGACACAGTAGGTAGGGTTGGCTCGAATACCGTCGCCGGCGATGGGCGATTAGGCGAGCTTTGCGGCAATGCGGGTCCGGCAATCTTCTCTTGTTGCAGAGTTAAGGTTGCACACGGTCGTGGAAGTGAGCGCACATCCACGCGATCAGCCGGCAAGATGCTTCCCGTATTCTCGACGATGGATGCCGATGACGTAATGACGGTACAATGTGTGCTTATGGCAGTCGGTTCATCGATGGTCGGATCTGATGTGAGTAAGAAATTGGAGGATATGCCGGAGAGTGCTTCGGCCTCGAGCTGATCTCCGCCAAAGTTGTGCTGCCCACAGGAAGAAGAGACATCAATGCTGTACTTAATCATATCTTCATGCGCTTGCCCATGTACCGATTCAGGCGGCCGCGTCTCCATGTCTGGCAAGCGCGAAGCGCTCGAGTCGGCTTTGAGGCACGTTGAGTGGCTGTATGGACTGCGGGTAATGCTCACATCTGAAAGGACGGCTGCGCCATACGTGGTCCCTTGACGGGCCGTTGGCGAGCATGGCAGTCGCAATGGAATTCCGGCGAGCGGGTTTTCCCAATCGATTGTAGGTCGGCCTGAGAGCTCAAGAATGCATTGCTCAACTTTTGGCGTTGGTGAGCCGCCCAGATAATAGCTCGAGTTGCGTGTATGTATCAGACGTCCCTCAACCTGCACGATCGCCTTAGAAGAGGATACAGAGGATCAAATCAGCGGGTATATTGCTTAGATTGCGCAGTCCCACGGCTTGCCCGCGACAACTGCTTGCTCACTTACGTGAATAGGGGCATCAACTGCAAGAGCAACGCTACACAACTAGCAGCGTACCGATGTTCGAGCGAATTCGCCAGGTTCGAAGCCTTGCCTTCGATAAAAATGCCCACCGACGCATACACGTCGCTCACCATCGACTTCGACCTGCAAGACGATGCGTCGGAAGGGATGCTTGAAGAGGGCCCCGGTTCTGTGTTTAGTGCTCTCTTTGCGCTGATGTGTTCAAATTACCTGCTCGATCGACCAGGATGAGATGTAGGGGATCGCTGGATCCTGACCGGGAACGACAGGTATAATTGGCATTGGACATGCGCGCTTACGAAGCGGACGATGACCACTGTCGTCGACACTCCCTCCTTTTCGCTTCTTTGATGAAGGATCTGACATGCCTGGGCTGGCGGCCGCCGCAGCTGCAGTCGCTGCTGCTGCAACCTGCTCATCAACTGCGGTAGTGTTGTCGGAGGAGCGCAGCGCGAGCATAACGTGCGGCGCGAGCTTGAACATCGAGCCGCTTTTGATGAGGAGCCCCGCCTCTACGAAGGAGGCAACTCCACGTGGGATGAGCCGTTCAATCTCTTGCTTGCGTAGAGAGACACTGGACAGATCAACGCCGCCCCCCTCGAGATACTGGCGTACGGCGGAGAGAAGCGTCTCCTCGAGCTCGAGAGCAACTTCCAGCTCCACCATGTTAGATCTCTCTCTCTCTCTCTCTCTCTCTCTCTCTCTCTCTCTCTCTCTCTCTCTCTCTCTCTCTCTCTCTCTCTCTCTCTCTCTCTCTCTCTCTCTCTCTCTCTCTCTCTCTCTCTCTCTCTCTCTCTCTCTCTCTCTCTCTCTTCTCTCTCTCTCTCTCTCTCTCTCTCTCTCTCTCTCTCTCTCTCTCTCTCTCTCTCTCTCTCTCTCTCTCTCTCTCTCTCTCTCTCTCTCTCTCTCTCTCTCTCTCTCTCTTCTCTCTCTCTCTCTCTCTCTCTATCCCCTCCCCCCACCCCCCACCACCTCCTCCTCCCGCCTCTCTGCCGTACTCTCTCTCGTACTCTGTCCCTCGCAATTCCTCTAAACACTCCCGAGAGAGAAGAAAGGAGAGTGGGAGAGGAGAGAGAGAACAGAGAGGGTGTGATGAGAAGGAGCCCAGTGAGAATGTGGAACGGGACACTGGGAGAGGAGATGGAACAGCAAAGAAGAGGTAATAGAACGACGACGAGAAGCAAAGAACAGCGAGCGTCCGTCCGTTCCTTCCAAGGAGAGAGAGCAAAGGGCAGGGAGAGGGGCGGAGGAGAGAGAGAGAGAGAGAACCCCAAAGCCATTGTTTAGATGAGGCGAGAAAAAAGGCGGGAAACCAGCACTGAGAGTTTACAAGTTACTCGCAAAACAAAATGGCAAGGAGGTTCGAGGTCTCTTCGCCGGCCGGAGCCGCCGATCCCCAGGCTGTTAGCCTGCCTTGCTGCCTTGCTGAGGCATCTAGGTGACCGTCTGGTGCGCTGGGCCGTGCAATTGGGGTACCAACCC
>CM030936.1:1382636-1407636 GCA_018136815.1 Isochrysis galbana
CGCTCACTGGATGTGCAAAGCGCAATGTGCACGCATGGAGAATCGGGCGCGATGCGGTTTTGGCCTCCAGCCGATTCCAATTTTGGTCGCCATATGTGGCGTCACCCAATACAGGGTGACGCAGGTGCTGCAGGTGTACCCGAATCTGTGGGCAACCGGATGGGAGGATAAGAGGCGAACAAATTGCATAGGACACCACGTTTGGGAGCTGCAAAGACTAAGGAGCCACAACTAAGGGTTTCGCAAGCAGCTTCGCCCTAACATGGGATGCAGAGAGTAAGGGAGCGCGGAAGCTCACCTGATGGGTTCGGCCAGTACGGATGAGGACCGCCACAAGCGAAATCCGGCCATCGGTCGCAAGCTTGTGTACAACTGATAGCGCTGCCCTGCCCCCATCAACTTCGTCGCACACCGCCATCCGGAGTCTATCAGATGGATGTCTCCCGATCGGAGCGTCCACCACGCTCCTGTCCGGGGGATCTCCGACGCAGACGGCAAGATAGACCTTCCACACTCGTCGTTCAGCAAAAGCAGCCAAGAGGGCACGTTGAGATCGAGCAGTCTTCGCCGCCACCAATGCGCCAGTGGTGAATTTGTCCAGCCGATGAACGATCCCAGGCCGCAAGCCTGTCCCCGACACGTCCGGCAACAGATCGCCATGCTCGCCCCCCCCGGAGTTGGCAATCTGCTCGCGCATTCGATGGAGCAGGCCATTGACCACAGTGCCATTCCAATTGCCTGGCGCAGGGTGCACGACGACACCTGCTTCTTTGTTGATTACAATGCAGTGCTCATCTTCAAAGATGGGGGACAATGGAACGGGCTCCGCTGTCAGAGTAAGCTCACGCTCAGCCCGCAGCTTTACCCTGAGGCGGTCGCCCGATGCCACCCGAGCCGACTTCTTTACCACGATATCGTTCACCTTGACGAGGCCGTCGGTGGCAAGTGACCCAAAGTAGGTGCGCGACAGCGGCGGAAGAAGAGCCGCAAGTACTGCGTCTACACGCGCGTTGGCTTGGGATTCACCAATATTGAATGTCTCCTCGCGAGCTGCCTGGGTTGCCTCATCGTCATCCTCGTCGGAAATTTCACTTTGTGACACTGGCGAATCACTCGAAAATCTAGCTCGTCGCGGTACTGATGAAATGCGCTCCATGGCAGCAAGACGTGAGAAGGCAAGAAGGCGAGCGCGCTCTTGGCCAGAGATACCGACAGCATCGAGCACACTGTTAGGTACCTCTGAGATATCGGCTGCGGAGCGGATGCCCTGGTCAAAAAGCCTCTCCGCGTACTCGACCGCCTGCGGTCCACGCACCTCGAGCTTGGCAAGCTCGTCGGCGAGCTCGCGCACGACGCGGCGCTGCTCGCGCAAGACACTCCGCCTGCTCTGCTCCTTGCTACTCTGCCCCGCTGCGCAACACCGCGGCCCAGCCGTCTTCACTGCAGGCGAGAGGCGGAGTCCGCTGCATGACCGAGCGCAGGGCAAAGAGAGCAGCGCCAGCAGGGCCACCCTGCTCATCGTTAAGCGCGCTCTCCCGCTGCCCAAACTTTCCACATAGCCCATGGAGTGTGGACAAAGAGTGAGAGAGACGGCGAAGGGCAGGGAACGAGGGAGAAGAGAGTGAGAGAGTGAGAAAGGGAGAGAGGGAGAGAGGGAGTGGAAAGAGGGAGTGGAGAGAGGGAGAGGCAGAGAGGGAAGCCGGACCCGACGAGGCGGGAGAGAGGGAGGGGACGGGGACACGGGGATCGCGGGCAAGAGGGGAGGGCGAGCTGCTAAAGCAGACATAAAGGGTACTCTATATTTAGAGGGAAGACAACGAAATAACGAAATCCTAACCAGGCCAAGCGGAACCTATGACGATGACCTATGAATATGAGAACAGACAGGTCTGAAGTCTGAACGACACAACGAAAGTTCAAGTCCTAAGAGAGATGCCTTGGCCACAGGAAAGTCCGCCCTGACCACCCCGACCCGCCCCTCGCAGGAATCGACCGCGCTCGAACTCGACAACGACACAACGACCTCTACCTCCTCGACGCTGTGACGCTGTGGCCGTCGACGCGTGGCTGGCGAGCGCCAACCAACCTCCAGGCCGCCCTGGCGGCGCTCCTCCGTTGGACAGCGCCTCACCCGGCGCTGATCGACATGGCTCGGCCTGGGGGTGGCCTGAGGACGGGACAAGCCGCGGCGCTCCACGCCACTGCGGTCGAAAAGGCTGGAAATCTCGCCATAACGCACGAAAGCGCTTCTGGCAAGGCCACGCCACCAGGCACCTGGATATATGGGGCTTGGAAAAACTATTGTTATCGTTTTAGCGATGGAGCGCGCACCGACCGCTCCCACCTCCCAGCCCCCCGCCCCCACGACACCCCAACGGGCCAACGGGGCCGCCCTAGGGGTGCGATTTCGGGCGCGGACGATCGACGAGCGCAACACTCACAGGGCTACGCTCTAGACCTCGCGAAGACCACAAGTATACTCGAATAAAGGAGGACGCGAGCGAACCTTACAACAGGCCTGCCCCGAAAGCACATCCACAACCGGGCCCGTATGGTAGCGCACCAGGGCCGCACCCCCGACACCGAAGACAAAGGAAAGAGGGGGAGAGGGGGGGAAGGTGAGGTGTCGTTCCGTCAATTGTGGGACATCAGTCGAATTGAGCGATCAAATGTCCACAGTTGTTCATAGAGCATTGTTTTAAAATTATTTTTCACATTAACATAGAATAACGACTTTTTTCTCTGCTTTCCCCGCGCCCCGAGGTAGACGCCGTGTCAAGGCTTTTCCTCACACGGAGCACCTGTGATGACTTGCAATCACATCGGTGCACGCCGTGCATGGGCACGGCGCGATGTGCATCGGTCCCCCCGCGGATACGCCGTGCGTGCGCATGTCAACTCGTTCCCTCTGCGTACCCCCCGAGGCCGACAACTACGTAAACTAGCCGTATAAGAGATGTTTCTTTACGCAGCACCTGTGATGACTTGCAATCACATTGTGCACGCCGTGCGTGGGCGCCTCCCCCCCCCCGACCCCCGACGCCGACGCGCTCATGGGTAAGCGCGGACCGCCATCGAAGCGCAAGGCGCCAAAATGGCCAAGCAATTCCTAGCTTCGCCGGCGTTGACCGCAGGGGTGGAGCGTGTGTTCTCGGCCGCAGGGAAAATGTACGGTGATCTACAAAAATCTGCGAAGGATACTACTACTCTAGAGGCGTCTTTGTTTGCTAGTCAGAACACCGAGTGATATCGACACGGCACACGGCGTGTGTGGTGTCTTGGTGTGTGGCTCTCGTGCATAGTGTAGTGTGTAGTGCTCGTAAGAGGATGAATGCTATCTATAATATACCATCTATAGTTTCTATCTACATTTCGATAAGTTATAAGTTGGTGGTGCGCGCGGAGCGCGACCGCTCTGAACGCTCCTATGCCTCCAGCGCCCAACGCGAGGTCAACTATTGGTGCTCGGAGCCCCTCCCACAAGTGCCCATTAATGGTACAATAACGGGCAATTTTGAGTTTCTCAGAGGGCCCAATCTCAGCACATTAACAGGTTTAGTTTTGGGCTGGGTGTTAACAGGTCAGATGTTGCCCATTACTGGGTATTAATGGTATTAACTTGTTAACGGGCTTAACCCAGCCCTAGCCTTGAAGGTGAGGAGGTGGTTGGTGGAAAGGGATGGAAGGGCGATGTATGATATGCGGATATGCGGTGAAAGGTGCCGTCTAGCAACTAGCAATAGGTGTGTAGCCCCGAATCTTCAGATCTTTTTTTTTGTTCGGCTCAGAGGCTTGTTGCTAAGTGTTGTTCTTGTTCAGAATCTGAACAGTGTTCAACGCTTAACGTTAAGCAGCTCTATCTATCTGCAGTCTGTGCCCCTGTGCCCCTAGCCCCTAGCCCCTAGCTTGCCCCATTGAGACTTGCCACGATCAACGATCAAGCGCGAGCTTGATTCGATAGGTCAATCCTGACGTTTTCATTTTTACACTTTACACCCTTAGAAGTCAAAATAGTGTTTGACCACCCTACCCCTACCAGGCCACCAGGCCCCAAGAGATTCTTCTTGGGCTTCGGAGAACGCGGTCAAAAATGCAGCCCGGAGCCCCCCCGCATGTTAGTCGTAGTCGTTATAATCACCGTTTGGCCGCCCTAGGGGAGAGGGAGTCTTCCACTCCTCTACTTCCACCTTTTCTTTTCTCCAGTACTCTGCGCCCTCTCACCCTTCGGTTGCCATTCACCTGCTGCGCTAACAAAAGAACAAAAGGCCGCTGTCGTCGTCTCGCGCTAGTTTTGACCGGACAAGACCGCGAGGCGCAGCCTCTCATCCTACTCTCCCCCCCCCTTCGGTATCCGCCCTCTCTCCCCTCCCTCGCGCCGCCGCCCCGGGCGACGCGTCGTCTCCCCCCGCCCCCCCCCCCTCCCCGCCCAACCTCTCTCTATCCCTCTCTCCCTCTCTCCCTCTCCCTCTCCCTCTCTCTCTCTCTCTCTCTCTCTCTCTCTCTCTACTCTCTACTCTCTCTCTACTCTCTCTCCCTCCCCCCCCCCCCCCCCCCCCCTCTCTCTCCCTCGCGCAGACCCCCTGGAGCACGCACGAGTCGCGCGGCCCCCCCGCTCGCTCGCTCCCTCGCACCCACCCACCCTCTCGCTCCCTTTCTCTCTGTGACCGCGCTCCCGGCAGCCGTCGTCTAGGAGAGGAAGCAGCTATGAGCAGCCGTTTCTTCGGAGGGCCCGATTCCGACTCCTCCTCGGAGGAGTCATCCTCGGAGGAGGAATCCGAGAATGAGCAGGAGCAGCAGGTGCGAGCCGACCGCCGTGCTGCCGAGTGATAAAGGGGGGGGGAAAGAACGCGTGGAGGAGAGGGACTGTGAAGCGTCTGGTGTCGATACCTCTCCCTCGCCAGCTATTTCGTACGCACGGCGCGCTCATACAGCTACATGCTCACAACCCGAGTCGCTCTATGTGCCGTGCACTCAGGTCATGCAGAGCGCTGCTCCGACTGCAAAGGTCAGCGCCTTCATGAAGGGCGGTGACGACTCAGACAGCGACGACGACAAGAAGCGTGTGGTACGCTCGCACCGGGATAAGAAATGGGATCAAATGACGGAGGCAGTCTCCAACATTAAAAACCATATCAAGATCCACGACTGGCTTGCCGTGATGGACGACTTCGACAAGCTGAACAAGCTGCTGCAGAAGGCAAAGGCCATCACGGACAAGGAGGGAATTCCCAAATTCTACTTTCGAGCATTGATTCACCTTGAGGAGGCCAATTCCAAAGCGCTAGAGGATAAAGAGGCGAAGAAGAAGATGTCACCCTCTAATGCTAAGGCGCTCAGCTCAATGAAGCAAAAGCTGCGCAAGGTTTGCACCAACTACAAGAGTCAGCTTGATGCTGCTAGGAAGGAGGGTGACCAGTATGAGGAGCCGGACGCGGCGGAGGATAGCGACAGCGAGGAGTCATCAAGCGAGTCGGATGAAGACGCGCCCAAGGGCGCAGCTGCTTTCCTGAAGAAGCCCGCCGCGCCCGCTAGCAAAGCGTCGGCCTTCATGAAAGAGGCACCAAGTGCTGCAAAGGGCAAGGGCAAACAAAAGCCGGCGAAGGAGGCCGATGCGCCGTTGCCGCCGCCGCCGCCTCCGCCCAAACCGCAGGGGCCCAAACCAATTTCCCAGTACAACGAGGCTGACATTGACAAGCGCCTCGATCAGATCCTGCAGCAGCGTGGCCGCAAGGGTACCGATAAAAAGGAGACCATTTCTATCCTTGAACAGCTTGCCGATGTGACAAAGCGGCCGTCGAAGCTTGTTGAGTTGCTCAGCCACGTGATAACCTTTCAGTTTGACCTGCACATGTCGATGCTAGCCGCCATGCCCGTGCCCGTGTGGAAGGCGATCTTTGACGTATTCAAGCGCATCCTCCAGACGCTTGTGGACAACCCTGACCTCAAGATAGAAGTGATGGAGGGCTCAACAGTAGTGGACACAGTGCAGATGACCACGGCCGAGCAGGGCGATGAGGAGGATGAGTTCCTTGACACGGGAGTCACGCAGATGACATCAAATGTGCTCTCGTATCTGGAGCGCCTTGATGACGAGTTTTACAAGTCACTCCAGCTGCAGGACCCCCACCGCCCGGAGTATGTTGCCCGCCTGAAGGATGAGGTGCCCCTTGTCAATCTGATGCAGGACACGCTCGCTTACATCGAATCCAAGGAGCCAACGGCCGATAACCTCGCTGACGCAGCGCGAGTCTCGTCGCGGATCGTCGAACACATCTACTACCGGGAGCAGTCACTGTTTGATACGGCCGCAGAGAATGCTGCCAAGCGCAAGGTGCAGCTGCAGGAGGAGATGTCCAAGCGCAAGACAGAGGCCGACGCGGCAGAGAAGGCTGCCACTGAGGAGGAGGAGCGGCTGGCGGTAGAGGAAGAAGCTAAGGCGGATGAAGACGACGACGATGATGACGAGGAGGATGACACCCCAAAGCCAGAGACAGAGCTGCGCAAGGTTGCCAAGGCTGCGACCGCCGCTGCGATCGCCGCGACAGACGAATACGAGTCGTTCATGGTTCCGCGTCAAATGGACTTGCGGGCCGAGATGGAGAGGCTCGCAAAGCGCATCTACACGCATGGCTCAGAGCGGTCGCGCACGCGGACGTTGCTTTGCCAAGTGTACCAGCACTCCCTTCACGGGCGCTATGCCACGGCGCGTGACCTTCTACTAATGTCGCACCTGGGCGACGTCGTCCACGGCATGGACATATCGACACAGATCCTCTACAATCGTGCCCTAGTCCGGCTTGGGCTCTGTGCTTTTACGAACGAGCTGATCGTCGAGGCGCACGCTGCACTCACGGAGCTCGCAGCCGGAGCTCGTATCAAGGAGCTGCTTGCGCAGGCGGTATCATCGCAGCGCTTCGGCGAGCGCAACCCGGAGCAGGAGCGCATCGAGAGGCGCCGCCTGGTGCCGTACCACATGCACATCAACCTTGAGCTTGTGGAGGCGGTCCATCTCTTCTGTGCCATGCTGCTTGAACTGCCCAACCTCGCGCACAATGCATTCGACCCGAAGCGCCGCTCGCAGGTCGTCTCGAAGACTTTCCGTCGGTTCCTAGATCACTTCGAGCGCCAGGTTTTCAACGGGCCTCCGGAGAACACGCGCGACTACATTATGAGCGCTGCGCAGATGCTACTCGATGGTGAGTGGGAGCGCGCGTCCGATTCGCTTTGCGGGATGACTGTTTGGGATCTGCTCCCCGATCCTGCGACAACTCGGGCTTTCATCCGCGCCAAGATGCAGTCGGAAGGCCTGCGTGCCTACCTCATCTCTTCTTATGCACACTATGACTCACTCTCCCTACCGGAGACGGCGAGGCGATTCGGGCTTGGTGACAAGGAGACTCATGCCCTCGTCTCAAAAATGATGCTCGACGGCACTGTGCACGCGTGCTGGGATCAGCCAACATCGACCATCGTTGTGCAACGCACCGAACCAACTAAGCTGCAGTTCCTCGCCCTCCAATTCGCCGACAAGTGTTCGCAGTTGGTTGAGTCCAATGAACGTGTCCTCGACTCGCGCACTGGATCGTACGGATACAAATACGAGCAACGCGGTGAGGACCGTGCGCGCAGGCCGTGGGTCGAGCGCTCAGACCGTGGCCAGTACGGTGGGGGTTATACGAAGCCGTGGCAGCAGCGCGGTGAAAACGGCGAGCAAGGCGGGTTCAAGCCGTGGCAAGACAGGCGTGACGCAGGCGGTCGCGGTGGCGGAGGCAGCGCTGGCCGTGGATGGGGGGGGCGCAACGATCGCCAGCAGGTTGAAAACTACAAGGGCCGTCGCTTCTAGGCTTGTCGAGCGAGCTTGTGGTTTCTTCTGACCTTGCGCGTTTCCTGACATGCGAGGTTGCCATCGATGGTACGCACACGTCCGAGAAATCTGTACGCGGTGTCCACCTTTTGGGCACTGAGACACGCTGTGTGCAAAACGAATCGTTATCGCTGTCGGAAGATGGTGTTCTCTCGGTCTTCTTGAATGAATTGTTCTTTGCGAGTATCCTGCTCGCACAACCACTGACATTGTAGACTCTTGAGAGGACATGACATACACATAAATAATACTACTAAAAACCAAATAACTGTTGTTATACGCGTTGCAACGATGGAACGAGCGCGCCGACCGCTCCCCTCTCCCTGCTCCCTGCCCTCGCGCGCAGTCACGACACCCCAACGGGGCCGCCGGAGCCCAAGCGCTCGCAGCCCGTCGCCCCGCCTGACAACAATGACGTACGTTGACATGCCCGCGCTTCCGCTTCCCTCGCCCACAACAGCCAATAGCGCAAGCAGCAACCACAAACTGACACGCCAGACTGCCCTTGATTGACCACAAAGGGGGCCATAGTACGCCAGCGAAAGCCCTTGAGACTGAAACCTCAGGTTCAGGTTCGGTTTTTTTCTACGCCCCCACTCCTCTCATAGGACCCCGACTGACGACTGACGGCTGACGACTGAGAGACTCTTATTTTCTCGCTTGGACCCCGCCCCAGCCCCAGCCCCCTGCCCTCCCCTCTCCCCTCCCCTTGAACATCCCGAAAAGGGGGGGGGGGGGGGGACCTGAAGATTCAGCAGAGGCTACCGCCACCAGCATCTCGCCAACCTTTGCCCCCAAAGTCGCTGGCGCCGAAGTTGGCACGCCAATCACCACCGTCATTGTATCCTTGCAACCCACCTTGGCCACGCCCATCGTCGCTACCCACGTAAAAAAATGAACCTCTGTGGCGCCCGCCGACGCTGGCATGCACGTCGCCATCGATAAGCATGCCGAAGTGGCGCCCGCCGCCATCCACGGTTGTGTTGCGGAGCACAAGCTCATAGAGCTAGTCAAAGATGTCTCGTCAACGTGCGAGCTCTCATGGATTTGGAGCTGGCACCGATATCAGTACTCAGATCAGCTCGCAAGCTTCAAAGACAAAACTCCCCCCTTATTACCTCCATACTCTCACCGACGAGAGTCTCGTTGTGGTGTCGAAAAGTCGCAAGGCACCGCCACAAGAACGACCATAAGATTCATCGTAACAGCACCGTAAGATTGAGGTATGAACAGAGACAGAGTACGAGGTGACTGCGCCAGCGAAATGGGACAGGCACCCTGACAGCTTACGGGGGGGAATAGCGCCTGGGGGCTCGAGGACAGCCCCCCGATAGCTATCGGCGCCCGTCATTTTCCCCCAATAGCTATCGGCGCCCGTCGTTTTCCCCCCAATAGCTATCGGGGGCCGCCTTTCGCCCCCGATAGCTATTGGGGGCCGACCTTAAAACGCGATAGCTCCCCGGGGGACGTAAATAAAATCTCCCAACAGCTCTCGGGGGATTTTCTCGGTCCCCCGGTAGCTCTCGGTGGGGCTGTTGGCGATCGGGAGAAAATTTCCCCCCGATAGCTCCTGGGGGCCCCCGAGAGCTCCTGGGGGGCGTTGGCTCCTGGGGGATAACATATACAACTTTGGTTTCAGGTTCGGTTTTTTTGTGCTCCGGCTCCGGCCCCCGCCCTCCCATGGGACCCCGCGAGACTTTTACGTTGTCCCCCCGACCTCCCTCCCGTGAGACACCGACAAAAGCAACTCGAAGGGAGGTCGAGGGGTCACTTCTCACTTCTGCTCATCGTACATGGTACATGCGGAAGTTTTGCTGCTATGGGGGCCTGGTCTGGCCGAGGCCGAGGGCGGCACGGGCTTCGGCTCGTGCGCACCTAGGTGTCGGGGACGCTGCCTCTCGGCGGCGCATCAATACGGGCGGGCCAATCTGTCGGCGCGGCGGGGTGGGCGGCAGGGGAGCGGAGGGGAGCGGCGCGCCGCCTCCATGACCCTATACCCTATCTTTTTAACGCGATAGTTGTCCGGAAAGCGGAAAGGGAAATCTGATCATGTAACATTGTCATGTATCCTGTGTCTCCCAGCTATCTTTATGACTGAGTGTAGAGGTCATAAGGCACACGTGGCTACAAGCAAGCCGTACTACGGCTACTGATGTTGCAAACCCGCCGTTGCTACTAGTAGGGAAGTAGTATTCGCACAGTTTCCCGCTATTCCTAGTCGTGTTCATGCTGTGTCAGCTGCGATTGCTTTGCTAATCCTAATCCGTGACGGTCCTGGACCTTGAGCAATCAATTGAGCCACGCAGTCAATCATCGGTGGCTGGCCACGGGTGTGATGACGCGTGGCAAAAATGAAACCACCTCACCCCTGGCCATTGCGCGCGGGCGCATCTCAGACACCTTCGCCTTAGTTTCCGCTATCAACTGAGTGATGGCCTCTGGATCGATCGTGCTCTGCGCCAAGCTGTCCATATTCATGGATCTAACTTTCCTGGCCGTGATCTCGGCTTGGTCTTTAAACTCGGGCAAAATTCCGCCGAAAGTGGCACCCATTTGATACGGGAGCACTAGGCAGTGGATCGATGATCGGCTCAGTACTGTGGCAGTGGCTTGCACCTTGCCGAAAACGCTCAGCTCCCCCACGTACGGCTTCTGGTCATCGGATGACACACTACCGAGATGAACCAGCTCGCCAGTTTCATCTTGCGCCACCACATCGACAACACCCTGAACAATGAAGAAGAGAGAGATGCTGGCTGTGCTTTGGCCACGCTCAATGAGTCGTGCTCCCTTCGCATAGAAACGATAGGAGAGGCATTCAGCCGCGCGCGAACGCAGACCCAAGTTCGCGCGGAGGTAGCCGAATTGTGGGAAGCGCAGCAACATCAATGCTTTCAGATACCTTTCAACGAACGGTCGCAGCCTTCTGAGCAATTGTCGAAGCTCGTTGGCATAAGATTCCTCTTCCGCATTTGCATCGTCTTTACAGCCGTCAATCAGCTCTAGCTGAAGTGTCGGCGTGACCGTGGAGATTGAGCGCACGCTAGGTATCTGTTCAGTTGCACATGCGGTGCCGAGAGCCTCTGTACCATAGAAATCCCCGGGCCCGAGCACCTGCCGGGTTGTCCCATCGTAGGCCTCAATCTCGCCATCGAGGATTAGGCAGAAATTCATAGGCAACTTAAATGGCTGCACTAGACGGCGGATGTGTGGCACCAGACGAAGTCGCATCGCTGACGCGAGCACCCTGATTTCGTTCGAAGAGCACGTCTCGAGAAAGGGAATCCTGGACAGCAGAGCAATCTTTCGCTCGGCAGGTATGAGAAGCCTCTTACGAACACGAGCCCAAATGCGCCGCCGTCTGACCTGCGCCAACTTGTCGACGCTGAGCTGTCTCAGCCTGTCGGAAGACGAGTCCAACTGCTGCAGGCATTGTAGCAATGGGTGCCATCGCCCTGGAAAGCTTGCAACAGGCTTGATAGCCGGTTGCTTTGAGGCCAGATTGAGCCGCACTGCCGCAGGCATGAGCTGGTGATTCGGCAGCCTCCAAGTTAATTCGGGGCAACGCTGCTTGAAGACCATGGCCTGCGGAGCGCAGTGCGGACTCGCGTCGCTCTCCGCTGTTGATCTAGGTAGCGTGCAGAGCGCGTGAAGCGCAGGCGCCGAGGTGGACGCTTGCAGCGGCCTCGACTTTCTGCTGTGAGGCGCTCTGGCGGGCGATGATGGCGCAGTCCATGACAGCTCTGGCAGCAGCGCCGATCTCCGGTCGGCGAGCTCGCGCCTAGTGGGTGAGAGATTGAGCGGACTAATCTCCTCGCCCAGCGGCGTCGTGATGAAGCGCGGCGGCTGTCTGCGCGACGCGAGGGACGAGTGGGACGACATCTTGTCCGGCGGCGCGCCCGCGGGGCGGAGAGCCGCGCTGCGCACCAGGAAACCGTTTTCGATCCGCCCTCTCGGGCTGTTGTCTGGCCTTGTCCCGTACTTCTCCTCGTTCATTCATGAAGAATGGGCGAGTGTCAGAGTTTTCTTGTTGTCCTAGGTTTCGGCTAGTATGACATTGTGCCGATTGTTGCCATCTAGTGGGGCCGCATTCTGGGCCGATGAAACCTCTACAATTTCCAATGGGGAGGTTGGAAAGGGGGAGGGGGAGGCGACGGTGTCGCATTCGCGGTCGATTCTCTACTTTTATACTACTAATGACTGATGACTGACGGACCGGCCGACCCGCGCTCTTTCACATAAGAACCTTTCCTGTCGGGCGGGAGTTTCGCTTGCCCGCCCAGCTGGCAGCTGGCCGAACCAACAGACGGGTCTCCTCCCACCCCACCTCTACCGCGAGAGATCCACGACTCCACGACTATGCGGAAACCATGCACAGTCGCCTCAAGGTTGCGTGGTCCGCCGCGCACGATGCACGATGCTACATGCTACGCTCGCGGCCCAAGTGCAAGCGGATGCTGTCGCAGATACTCGATACTCTGCGCACACACGCTCCACTCCGCCGATTCAAACCCGGAGACCGGGTGGTGCGCAAGCTCCCTGGTCTCCGCAACAAACTGCAGTTTCAAACTGCAAATCCCTACAATGAAAAAAAAATCTTCTTAAAAATCCCAGCTACATACGCGGCTTAAGTCAGCATGCTCGTGCACCTCCCTACTACCCAACCTTTACCCTCATCAACTCCCTTCCCCTTCCCCAGTTCCCTCTTCAACGGAGATGCTAGTTCCGGGGGGACCGTGCGCGATGCTTCGGCCAGGAGTTGGAGTTGGAGAGAAGGGGGCGGGAGACTGTGGCATCATCACATCACCCAGGGTCCGTCGGTGATATTCGCCGGTTTTTTTTTACGTGGAGGTTCTATATTCCACTAAGTGATATTTCGTATGTCTAGTCCTCTCGCCGCCTGCAAGAGGTCCGTCAGAAATTTGTAGGTTAAAGTCTTTATCCACCGTGTAAAGAGGGCTTAACATTTTTCTAATGTGTTTAGTAGTCAATTGGGAGTTCTACCACTTGGTTCTCGAAAAGCTAAAGTTCAGAGAGAACTTCAGGAAATATGCGAAGGCAGGCCCTCACGAACTCCGAGGCCAAACCTATCCGATACATAAAAGCGAACGGGGGAAGAAGCTTCCCGTTCAACGTAGCGAGCGGCGTCCCCCAAGGATGCCCGCTCTCTCCATTAGCCTTCCTCCTGACGGCGGAAGCCCTCACCAGAGTGATAAACGAAGACGACGACATAGAGGGCATCATAGTGAACGGAGCCGAACTTAAGATTAGCCAGTTCGCGGACGACACACAACTCTTAGCGGCGGACTACAACAGCCTAGCGCGCTCCCTCAGTTGGGTGGAAAAATACGCGGCAGCCTCGTGCGACAAACCCAACGACCTAAAGTTCGAGGGACTGAGGATGGGCTCCTTAAAAAGAAAACGCCCACCCGCGAGATTCCAAAGGTACAAGTGGCTGAAAAGGAACGAATATGCGACTATCTTGGGAGTCTCCCTAGGGGGACCCCAGGCCATCAAAGAGTTCTGGCGCAAACTAGCCGACAAGATAGAGAAAAAAACCACCATATACGCACCGATAACGAATAATCTATCTATACACGGGAAGACGAAGGTAGCTAACTTTCTCATATACTCTATTCCTAGATACTGGCTACAAACGCTTGCAGCCCCAAGATCGTTCCACGCGGCGGTAAAAAGATCCGTGGACAGAATCATGTGGACAAACGCGCGCAACGGACGGAGACTACAATGGGTGAAACACCCCGAAATCCCAATCAAAAACACTTCGGAGAAAGGGCCCCACTTGGGGCTGGGTCTGCTAGACTGGGGCAACCACGTCAAAGCACTACAGGCCAAATGGATCCTGAATTACCTGGACGCACGCCAAGCACAATGGAAGCAAGTGCTAGACGCTTGGTTCTGCCGCACAAACTTGGGAAGAGCAGCGGTTCTCTCGACAATCCCCGCAAACAAACTCACCGACGGAATAGCGGGCACAAGCAAACTCCCTGCGTTCTGGAAACAGGCGCTAAACAACATCCGCGAACTAGATCTCACGTCCCTGAAAGTGAGCAGGGAAGGAGCACTCTCACAACCCATGTGGGGTAGCCCAACGCACCCGGGCGTGCTTCCCATTCTTGAGCGTCTGTATATTGATCCCGAATTTCAGCGCTGGTTATCAAAGCAACCGCGAGAGACCAAGGAGAAGGGAGCAGAAACCAAAAGGATTGTTCGTGATGAAAGTAACAACACGAGCGTGCAGTTGTGCATCAGCGTGTTGGAGTGACGAATTGGGATGGCCCTTAGGGCCTGAGGGCAATGAGGAAGGTGGCAAGCCGGCGGCAGGCGCGGCTGAGGAGACGGCTTCGGAGACGATGACGGGCTGAAGCCCGTCAGCAGAGGAAGGCGGGCAGGCGGGCTTGAGCGAGGGCGAGGACGGCGGCGAGAACGACATGGAACGAGCGGCGAGAGGCGAGGGCGAGTGAGAGGAGGGCTGTGGTGGCAGGGGCTGGCGAGGCGAGGCGAGGTTGTAGGGTATGAGTGTTACGAGAGCGAGAGCGACGAGAGCGAGAGCGACGACGGATGACGACTGACGACAGGACGACGGACAGAGACACCCAGGAAAACACCCCGACTCTCGCCCCACGACTTTCTCACATAACTCGACTGAAATCAAACCCAAACACTCCGATCAGACAACGACGGACGACGATCAAAGGGCACCTGTCGCATTCGCGAGTCGACACTCGTTAGGCTTCTAGTCGACACTCGTTAGGCTTCTCTCTTCTCTTCGTCGATCGGCATTTATCGTTATAATTCTCTCGTTCTCGTTCTCGGTCAAAAGCTTCGCTTGGACGCATAGGATCTTGGGTTGTGGAGCGCCCTCTCTCTTTCCCTCGAAGAGAAGGGAAGTTTCCCCACCTTTCTCCCTCCTAGGCGCCTCGCAACTAGGTTTAATTCGCTATCTTCTCCGCGGTTCTTTATCTACTTCTGGGGGCAATCAGGTTTAATTTGCAATCTCATCGCATCTCCCCCTTAGGCACACCGCACTTCTTTCGTCTTATTTGATAAGTCTCTTGGAATCCTGTGCGGCAGGATTGCCCTTCGTTTCCGTTATGGTGCGATTCCCCTTCCAGACGGGATCGCCGACAGATCGCCTTCTGATCGTCGTCCGTCGTCGTCTGGCCGGAGTGTTTGGGTTTGATTTTAGTCGAGTTATGTGAGAAAGTCGTGGGGCGAGAGTCGGGGTGTTTTCCTGGGTGTGATGGTCGCGCCAACCCGATTAGGTTGGCAACCGATACCGACTAGCTCGTCTGGGGAATCGTTCGCTGACGGAGGGGTATTGACGAATTGGGATGGCCCTTAGGGCCTGAGGGCAATGAGGAAGGTGGCAAGCCGGCGGCAGGCGCGGCGGAGGAGACGACTTCAGAGGGGCTGACGGGCTGAAGCCCGTCAGCAGAGGAAGGCGGGCAGGCGGGCTTGGGCGAGAGCGAGGACGGCGGCGAGAGCGACATGGAACGAGCGGCGAGAGGCGAGGGTGAGTATGAGGAGGGCTGTGGTGGCAGGGGCTGGCGAGGCGAGGAGGGATTGTAAGGTCTGAGTGTTACGAGAGCGAGAGCGACGAGAGCGAGAGCGACGACGGATGACGACTGACGACAGGACGACGGACAACGACACCCAGGAAAACACCCCGACTCTCGCCCCACGACTTTCTCACATAACTCGACTGAAATCAAACCCAAACACTCCGATCAGACAACGACGGACGACGATCAAAGGGCGATCTGTCGGCGATCTTGTCTGGAACGGGAATCGCACCATAACGGAATCGAGGGGCAATCTTGCTACGCAGGATTCCAAGAGACCTACCAAATAAGACGAAAGGAGTGCGATGTGCCTAAGGGGGAGATGCGAAGAGGTCGCAAATTAAACCTGATTGCCCCCAGAAGCAGATAAAGAATCCGCAGGGGAGATAGCAAATTAAACCTATCTGCGAGGCGCCTGGGAGGAAGAAAGGTGGGGAAACTTCCCTTCTCTTTCGAGAGGAAGAGAGAGGGCGCTCCACAACCCACGATCCCATGCATCCAAGCGAAGCTTTTGACCGAGAACGAGAGAAAGCAGAGAATTATAACGATAAATGCCGAACGACGAAGAGAAGAGCGAAGCCTAACGAGTGTCGATTCGCGAATGCGACATGGAGCCAGCGCTTGTCTTGCTGCGGATGCTGGATGGCAGGACCGGTGCTGCGCTCGGAAAAATGTACGGCTACATGCTGCAGCTCGATTATTTCTACGGCCATCCGATTGAAGGTCTCGATGAGCGCATTCGTCGCAAGATCCACTCCATCTACATGGCTCGATGGGAGTACGTGCACGTCGACGTTATGACTGCCGCGTACCGCTTCGAGCCAGAATTCTGTAGGCGCGACTTTTCAACTGACGAGGAGAAACAGGTGCGAGCAGTGTTGCGCCAAATGTCGAACGAGGATCACCCGTACTCGGTGCTAGTGAGTGAGTTGGCTGACTAGGAGGAGGCACTTGCCTGTGGCTCGCACGATCTCTGTGACCAATACGCATTCTCGGCGCACGGTAAGGCGATGGCTGCATACAAGTGGGCCAAGGTCTATCTCCACCCTTGGAAACACTTGGCGTGGGCAGTGATGCGCCTCCTCTCGATGGAGTGTTCAGCGTCTGGTTGCGAGCACTCATGGTCGATTGAAGGATGGATCCATTCAAAGAAACGCAATCGTCTTGGCCAAAAGACTGTCGAGAGGCTCGTGAGGGCCCACACAAATCTGTCGCTCGAGGCTAAGCTTGAGGAATGGGAGGCCGCTGTAATGCCTTGGGAGATTGAGATGGTCCCCGAGGAGCCGGACGATGAGTCGGATTCCGAATAAGTGTGTGGTGTGTGTATAGTGGTGTGTGTGTGTGTGTGTGTGTGTGTGTGTGTGTGTGTGTGTGTGTGTGTGTGTGTGTGTGTGTGTGTGTGTGTGTGTGTGTGTGTGTGCAGAGTGCCAACTCACGTGCCTGCGTCTGTGGGCTGTGGGTTGTGGGCTATTAATAGCTTACACACGGTGCACTAAGCTTATAAACACTCTTGTAAGCTGATATCAGTACGGATGGAAGTGTCAGCTCGAAAGTGGTGTAAGCTTACAAGCTTACGGACCATCCTTGATGTGAGAGGAAATTTCCGAACGCCAACGCGAACGCCAAACGCCGGAAGGCAACGACACCCTAACCAGGCTAAACAGAACCTACAAAGAACAGGCCTGGACGACAACGAAAGTTAGCAAGCCCCAAGAAAGAACCGGAACCCAACAAGAAACAACAAGCCTTGCAAGAAGCTAAATAAGCCTTCACAAGGTGACCTGAGAGCCTGAGACAAGCGCGCGGCGAGTGACAGGCAACCTGGCTCCTTTGGGTCAAGATTACCCGAAAGGAGGAAACCTGGAATCTAGACCTGACAAACAGGCTAGAAGGAAAGAAACGAGAACTCGAATTCTAGGCCGCTAGGGACGAACCCTACCAACCTAGATGTACCTGAGCTTCACCGTGTGGCCGCACGGCGAAGGACCTGGAAATAAGAGCCTGGAAATCGCATCATCTAGGATGAATGCGACACCCAGCGCGGAGCTAGTGGGACTAGCCTCCAAGCTGAGGATCGCACACGCTGTCGAGGGGACCATGGAATAAGGGAACAAAGGAAATTGAAACATCGTTACACCAACCAAAGTCGCTGACAGAGACAATGGAACCTAGATATAAACCTAACAAACAAAAAGAGACCAGACGGACACACACGACAACAACGACAATTCCAAAAGGCCTGCCCGGACCCCACACTCTAAACCAGGCCTCATGTAGCGCACCGAGGCCGGACCCCGGAAACCGAAGGAAAAGGAAAGAAGGGGGGCAGGGGAAGAGGTGGAGGGAGGGATGAAAAGGGCGGTGTAGATAGCGAAGGGGAGTCCCGTAACTAGTAGGTGTGTAGCCCTGAATCTTCAGAAGTTTTTTTTATAGATGTGTGAGTGTGTGAGTGCGTGCGCGCATGCGCGGCCGCCGTGCGCCGCGCGGCGCACGCCCCTTAGTTAGAGGGGGCCTTTGGCCCCCGCCGAAAAACGGTGGCCACAAAGGAGGGAGTTTGAAACACGGTGAAAAACACTGTTGTTGACCTCCGAAAAAAAACACTGTTCCTGTGTTTCACAGCTAGGTTCGTGAGTTCCCCAGTGCCCCAGGTGTCCCAAGTTCTGCCCCCTTATCACTGTCTCACTCACTGTCTGTCATGACCCTCCTGCTTTTTGTTGCCGCCCTGGCTGCTTCCTGGCAGCCAGCGCGATACACCTCAATACTCTCCTAGGGAGAACGGGGCAAGGGGAAGGGGGGGAGAGCTCGGCCCCCAGCAGCAGCAAGGCCGGCCGGCGGATTTGTTTTTGGCGCGCTCACTGGCGGGCGCCGTGGTGGAGTTGGCCGGCCTCGCGGCTGGAAGGGGGAGGGAAGGAGTGGGGAGAGGGGAGAGGGGAGAGGCGAGGCAAGAGGCTTGCGTGTGTGGGTGGGTGTGGGTGTGGGTGTGTGGGTGTGTGGGTGTGTGTGTGTGGGGGGGGGGGGGGGGCGGGGGGGGGCAAGGTGGGAAGGGTATCGGGAACGGGCGGGCTAGCGGCCCCAAGCGCCGATGCGGACTGCTGCGCTGCTCGGCCTCTTCTCGCTGGCGGTGGGAATCAGGCTTTTTCTCCTTCTTCTCTGGAACTCGCCTGCGCATCGGTCACGGCAGGCCTCGTTGCGCGAGGTGGAGCCACGCAATGGCGCGGCTGGTGGGTTGTGGTCGCCACCACACAACGCAGCGCACGAAGGGCGAGCAGAGACGCTGAGCGGGGCGACACATAAATTGAGCGAGCGAGCGCAGGTGCTGAGGGCGCTGAGGGAGCTCGAATCCGAGCACGCGCCACCGTCTAACACTACCTCCCCCCGCATCATCGTCGTGCTGGGCCACAAGGCACCACGCGACTTCTATGTGTATTCTTTTGCATTCCACCTCCTCGGCTACCGAGTGATTTATTCTCGGACACCGATTCTTGTCGGCGCCCAGCCGCACTCAGGGCTATATTATCTGTCGCCGGACAACGATGGCCGACCCATACAGCTGCACGGCGTTGCTGCTGTCCTGTGTCACTCGGTGTTGGCACAGAGATGCTTCGCGGGATTTCCCTGGTCTTCCTCCTTGCACGGGGAGGCGCGAGTACAACAACATCCTCTCGAGGTGTTGCGCATCTTCTCCGCCCTGCGACCAAACCAGAGAATTAATCGGCTGGCTTCAGCGCGACAGACGCTCACAACCAAGGATGGTCTCTGTGCCATGCTCCATGCCGCAGGCCTCGCAGGCGACTATCTCTCCACGTTCACATTCCCGTGTTGGTCTATCCCTCACGAAGCGTCTCAGCTACGGGCAGCCGCTCTAGAGGTCGGCGGCAGGATAAGAGCCGATCTGCCCCACGCAACCTCATCAATTGCTGCACAATCTTTTAGCGCACCATCTCGCCCTACTTGGATCGTAAAACCAGCACGAGGCTCCGAAGGAGCAGGTATCCGGCTGCTGAGTCAAACCGAACTCGTTTCACTACTTGACGAATGCGAGCTCGACAACAATGAAATGGAGATGGGCGCACGCGAAGCAAACGGCACCGACAAGAACAAGAATAGAGGAGGCGGTGCCACCCGTGCACATGGACAAAGATGCGGCAATCGTGGGCTGCCGCAACCCTCACCGGGTTGGCGGGCAATTGTGAATCCATACCTTGCATCGCCATTACTGCACAACGGTCGCAAGTGGGACGTACGCACCTATGTGCTCTGCACTTCAGTCCTCCCAATGCGAATTTACATATTTGCGGAGGCTGTCGTTCGATATGCCTCAGCATTATACTCATCAACTACTTCCGACCCGGCTGCAGTGCTCACCAACACAGCGATTGGCAAACGAGCCCTTCATCGCGGGGTGGCGCCAATCACAGGAACGCTCGACAACCTCGCTCGGTACCTGCAGAAGGGGCGGGCGGCGGAGAGTAGCCCGGCAACGGGCGAGCGTGGCTCGTGGCTTTTCCAGTTGTGGGATGCAGCAGAGGTTAACGAGGATGAGGGCAATGGTTCGGAGGGCAGCACTGATGGATTTGGGCTCCATCGAAGCTACAGTGCTATGGAGGGATATACCAGCTTGATGGGAGCTATGCGCCAAACAGTCGGTAGGCTTTTCCTCACTGCGGAGCCACATATAATGCGCTCGTATGCTCGCGAGTACCCGCACACGAGCGAAGCCTCCAAGCCTTGGAGACAATCAGTGCCGTCACGTGAACGCGGGGTACCATGGGTATGGTCTCAGGGCGTGAATGTAGGTGCGGACAGAGGTCGGGCTGCGGTGGGCTACCGCTGCTCCAATTGCTATCATCTTTTTGGTGTCGACCTCATAGCAGACAACACAGGGCGATTCCGAGCCATTGAGATCAATGTGCAGCCAGACCTTTCCCTTTCCTTGGCCGCGTGTGAGCGACAGAGGCGTACGCCCAAGCAAGGATTGCCACGAACCGGAGGCCCCGATCGTTTGATGGGTAACGGGGACGGGGCCCGTCATGCGCCTGAAGGTGGATCGAAGAGTTTCTCATCTAGCTTGCCGACCGGGATGACAAGCGACCCAAAAAATACTGTGCTAGAGGATTTTCATGACGCTTGCTCAGAAGGATCCTCCGCGTACGATGACACCAAACGCGCTGTCGCCTTCAGTGTCGTACAAATGGTGTATGGCGATCATCCTGCGGCAGCTATACTCGAAGAGCTCCTCGCACCACACGGCGATACTCTTGCTATTCGCTTCCCCAAGCTTGCGCATAGGCGTATGGACACCAAAGCTGACGCGGCCTTGGGAAGTGCCTCGGACGTCGCAAGCATTGTTGACAGCCGTGACAGCGATGTGCCGAACGGCCCCTACGGCCTCCACCGCGAGACCCTGGTCTACCTACTCGGGAGTGTTCGGGAAGCGTTGGCGCTTGGCTGCTTCGTGCCCATAGTGCCATCAATTTCTGGCTGGCACGATCAAGCTAGGCACTTGCGAAGATTGTGGAACTCGGCGACAGTACAAAGCAGATGCGCCGCACCGCACAGTGCGATCGATTCTGATACTAGGTGCGCTGGTTTCGATTTTGAGTGGCGTCGGCAGATTCACGATCTCAGCCGCCTGGTCTTCTTCGGAAATATGGAAAGTGGCGTTGGGAACGTTCCTCAATGGCGACTCTCATTCAAGGAGAGGTGCCAAGAGATGCTTGCTCAAGTGGCAAACGTGCCGAACGGTCAGTGGGCGTTACGACAGGACATTTTCCAGACAATATATGATCTCGAGGACTAACGTCGAGCCATGGCTTCGTCAGTCTGGGCCTCGAGTACTCCGTATGTAGCCAACTCCTAGCACCCCTGTCCTTCCCCTTGATATTTCTTGCCCTTGGGGCCCTGGGCCCCCCTCAAAGGTACTCAGCAATGGGCATGGAGGATGATCAGGCTGCTAGCACACTAACAGCTCCAGTTGCGCACCTTCACAGCCGGGACGGCGTGTGGCCCACGGGCCTCGGCGGCCTGCCATTCTAATGATATACTCAATTCCTTTCATTGTGTCCTTCCAAGTTGTAAATGCTTATAACTCAGCCAAATCATGTACAAAAAGGGCATGCCTGGCCACAGGGGTATGGGTGGGCCTCACCCTACCCACACTGTCCTAGAGGCTAGAGGTGGGGATATTGGGTTTTGAAAAAAAAGGCGGTACATCTGAGGGTCAGAATATTCTTTTCACGAGAGGGGGCGAAGATTTCCCCCGCCTTTCCCCCCTCACAATCCGAAGTGAGAGCGGAGCAATGGCGACCGACCCACCGTGACAGGCCGACCTTTGCTGCGCTCCAGCAAGAGCACGGCGGTGGTCAGCTCCCCCTTGTCGCTGGTGTTTGGACTAAATGGTCAGGGGACACCGGTCGGCGGTCTCACCGGTGCTTCATGCCATCGCATTTGGGTGTTTCTTGCTTCACCTGCCCACGCAGCATGGCCGCCAGCCCCACCGCAGCGCCCAATGTGACCCGGGCTGACTGCGGTGACAGAGAATGGCCTTCCTTCCTACACGGGCCTACGCGGACAGCACACAAGCTAATAAAAAAATCTTCTTAAAAATCCCCGCTACGTGTGCGGCGTGAGGCAGTGCGCTAGTGTACCTCCCTACTACTCATTAACCCCTAATAACCCCCTCCCCCTTTCCCAGTTCCCTCATTAGCGGAGAAGCTGGTTCCGGGGAGGCCGCGCGCGCTGCTTCGGCCGGCCAGGAGTTGGAGAGAAGAGGGCGGGAGACTGTGGGTCATTCTTTGATTTCGGTGTTGGTTCTGGTGTTCTGGTTATGCTCCCTTAAGTACTTTAGTCTCCTCTTTAATGACTGCTGTGTTTCCGACCCTGAGGTTTAGCTTCTTTAGGTGAGACAGCACACAAGCTAATATATGTTACCCCGGAGAGTGGGAGAGGGAGTCAAGTGTTGAAGGAGTGCCCAAGGCAGCGCACTGAGTTGTAGGTGCTCTTCGTGGCCCACAGGAGTGAGGTGAAAACGAGAAGTGAGTCAACATGGAAAACAGAGGCTTAGGGTGCTCTCCGTAGGAGATTGATGGTTGTGAAGTGCCGTCCCATGTTGGGTGCACTGAGGTAGAGGTTTCCACCATGGGGAGGGCAGCTGAGCTGCCCTCCCACATGAGGTGCTCTTGGGGTGGGAGGGTTTCCCACTGTTGGAGGGGGTCTCACAGACCCCCTGCCCCCTGCATGCTACGCAGAGGCCCATGGTGGCAACCTGTTCGGTGCCAGTGCTCGCCACCCCGCGCGCTCGCGCGGGTGTGGTTTGGATGGGCTGGATGGGCTTTGTTTGAGAGGGCTTTCTGACGAGCCGCCTCTGAATAGGTCGAAACTATAACAATAGTTTTTCTGTTCGACAGGCAGATAGTTGCAGCGTGGGAGGGCCTGAGGCTCAGGAGTGCCAGCGAGGGAGGCTAGGGCCCAGCCCCAGCCTCCTCTGCCCCTGAGCTTGCCTCCAGGAGCCTTCAGGGGTCGCCAGAGGGCAGCTGCAGGCCTATCGTAGGCGCGGCCCATCGCGCGTGCCGCAGGAGAGGGGAGAGAGAGCGCGGAGAAGGGGGTGGGCTTGAGCGAGAGCTCCGCCCGCCGACGAATAGGTGATTCCCGTGCTTGTTTGAAGATTAGTCGGGACTGAGGCCGCCGCCAGCCCGGTAGGCGTAGAAGAGAGGGGGGAACAGATCACCGGGGAGGGGGGGGGGGGGGGAGCGCGGGCCACCGGACCATATCTAAGCCCGTTACCCCAATCCCCCTAGTAGTGCACGGGGGAGCCACCTGATGGCGGGGGGGGGGAAGGGCCGGGGGAGTTGGGGTGTAGAAAGTATTCTACGTGTAGATAATGGTTCCATGCGCCGCAAGTGCGGTGAGAATATTATGAACTTCTTTTTTTGAAATCAAATAACGAGTTGACAAACATACAACAACACTCGTGGTTTTGTATTTAGGGATTACGATTAAAGACAAACGGTTCAAAATGCAACTAACCAGTTGACAAACATACAACATCAACACCAGGGAACCGGGCATGAGATGTGCGTCTTGCCGCTTTAGAGCGTGCAAGTTATTCTTAGATCGAGAATCCAAGGCATCCTCCTTAAAAGGTCAAAGCCGATCAGTCTTGCTAGAGTCGGTTTCGGATATGTTGCGGCATTCTCGGGAGGGTAAAGGAGAGTCACCCGTCTTCTTGATTGGATTGGGAACCATCCGGGTACTTGTACTCCCTTGCTCCTGAGCCATCGCGCCTTCTGCAGTGGTCGCGGCATAACCAACAACACTCACTATAGGTTGAGCGACAACAACGGGCGGCTGGCTTGCTGAATCAGAGGAAGCACATGGCGCAGTTCCTTGTGCTTCCGCATCGCCAGGATGAGGCTCAGTTGCATTGACTTGAGCTGACGAAGCCGCAGCACGTGCACTGTCGGCCTGTCTCTTTTTGTAACAGCCAAGAGCAGCACCACAAACGGCAATGACGCTGCAAACCACACCAATGATGAGGCCGATGGGGATGACGATGACGCGGCCGCTTGAGGAGCTTGAGGAGGAAGGATAGTAGTAAGATGACCGAGGTGGTGGCGGAGATGAGTAATAATAGTAGTAAGATGGCGGAGGTGGCGGCGGAGATGGACTAGGAGGCGGTGGCTGACTTCCCCAAGATGGCGGAGGCGGCCGACTTGGTCTCCAGCCACAATCGTAGCAGTCACTGCCATAAGAGCAGATAGTATACTCTGATCCCGAGCCACCGTCATCGCAAATTCCATCGTATGCATCAGCACAGGTGTTTGAGCATATAGAGCTGCAGGGGACAATATAGATGAGGACGAGGATAGCCACCGGTTTCACGCGGCTTGCTTGCACCATGGAGAGTAGAGAGAAGTGAGGTTGACTGCTACGCGAGAGGAGACAAGTAGGTTGAGGAATTTTGGAGGCACATGCGACGCTCCACATGGCAGAGCAAGGTGCAAAAGTGAGGGCGGCGGGGGTGTGACGTGTCAGTAGCATGGGTGCTTGATCTGGCGGTGGGTGTGGGCGAAGCCCCTGAGGAAACGACACAGAGCGCTTGTATGGAGCGAGCCAAGACCAGCACCAGGGCCCCGGAGCAGTAGACAGCTCCGAGGACCTGGCGAGGCAAAGCGAGATGCAGTCGAAAGACTGACTCTGCTCAAGTGATAGCAGTCTTTCGTTTTGTGCCGCTGGGAGCACAGAGCGCTTAGAATGTTGACGGTGCAATCGTACACACGCTGACAGAGTTATGTGTTTGGACAAGAGGAGACGCCGCAATGGGAGGGCGGGCTCTTGCCGTGCACGCACCTTTGCTGAGTCGTTGGAGGTCAGCGGAAGCGGCGGAGAAGACGGGAGCTGGGTTCTCGGGCACCTCGGTGGCTCCTCTAAGGGGTCTCGACAGTCGACACCCCGCTTGCTGCTTGGGTGGGAGATCTTCAGGGGTCGCTTGCCGCTTAGAGGAGAAGGGTTGCGCGCTTCCAAACACGAGCGCCTCATCAACCGCGCGTGG
>CM030936.1:1407736-1439330 GCA_018136815.1 Isochrysis galbana
GAGGAGTAATGTAGCTCTACAAGAGACAGAGAGAGAGAGAGAGGAGAAGCAGGGTACTCCTAGAGACATGAGTCTGTGTGGAGGGGTCCTTTTATCTCTCTCCCCGCCCTCGATGACGTCATCCTTTCACTCACCCACACTTTGATCAATAGAGTCGTCTCGAGGGGTCTCACTCTCTCTCTCTCGTTCTCTCCTCGAAGAAAGGGAAGGGGGAGAGGGTAGGAGAGTAAGAGAGAGTACTTTAACCCTAGTACATACCTAAAAATGGCTTTTCAGGTGCTCTCATTATTTCGGCAGGGGGGGGTCGGGGCACTCAAAATTTGAGCTGAGGGGTGTGCACATAGGTAGACTGGATTCCCCTAAGCAGCATGGCAAATGTACATGAGCTCACAAAGCTTTTTTAGAGTCACGAAAACGGCGAAATCGCAAAAGTGCACGTAAACGCAGAAAAAACTCCGACTACTGCCGATGACACCGGTGGCACGCAAAAAAGCACTGAAGATGGTAGTACGCGCCGGCCCCATTATTGCAAGGCAAGCATCTGAATTGGGAGCGCTTTGGGGTCTCTATCTCACACTCTGCATACCCACAGACGCCCCTAAGAGTGCGGACACGCGGAACCTGCTTTGGGGGGCCCCGTGACCCGGCGTTCCGCATCTGATCCGCGAGCGTGTGTGGAAATCAAAGCCGCAGCTTGGATTGTAACGAGATGAACGAGATGTAACGAGATGGCCTGATGGCCCGACGACGAGATGAACGAGATGGCCGAGATGGCCCGACGAGATGAACGAGATGGCCCGAGGGCCCGACGAGATGAACGAGATTTTCGGGTAACGGAGCTGGACGGAGAGCTTCCCCACTAAGCTTGAAGCTTGGTCTTAATGCGGTGAAACCGATTTGGAGACAAGCGGGAAACCGGGGCGGAAGGAACTGGCAAGGAAGCCGGCAGGAAGGCAGAGGAAATGTCGTGGGAAGGCGACGGAGGCAGGATTTTTTAACGGTAGGAAGGCAGGATTTTAACGGTAGGCGGAGTGTAGAATTTTAACAGTAGGAAGAGGCAGGATTTCTAACGGTAGACGGAGTGCGGAATTTAACGGTAGAAGAAGAGCGTGGAATTTACTGGTTACTGGTAGAAGAAGAGCGCGGAACTTAACTGTAGAAGAAGAGCGGAGAGGAGAAGGAGCGGGGCTCGAACTGCAGAGCGCTCCGTCTGGACTCGAACTCCGGACTCGAACTCGCGACCCCCGATATTTGATATTTGGCATTTGGACCGTATTTGTATCTAGCACCGTAATATCTGGCCGTATCTGGGAGTTGACCCAGATACAGCCGTATCTACCGTACCTGGGGGGCCGATGGTCCGTGTCTCCCATGTAGGTTGTTTACATGATAAGTCGAAACTGAGTCCGCCCCCTACCGCCTACCCCTACCCGGTATCGGTATCGGTACCCGGACCCAGAGACACAGGAGGAAGGGGGGAAATGGGAATGATCACAGGAGGGCTGACTCCTACCTGCGTATCCGACGTCAGACCTGACGTGACAACCGGGGGGCGCTCCGGCTCTCTGGCTCTGGTGGATCGCTCGTGAACACCGGACAGGAAGACAGAATTACTCACTGATATCTGATAATACCTTGCCCCTCTCTCGCCTCCCCCCCCCCCTCGATATCTTTCTCCCCTCCGCTTTCCGCGCGCCGCTCCGCGTCTTCCCGCGCTGAGCCCCCTGCCACCCCCACCCTCCCTCTCTCTCTCTCTCTCTCCCTCCCCCTCCCTACCCCCCCAAACCCTCGCCCCCCACCCCCCCCACCTCCCCCTGCTTCTCCTTCCTCTTCCTTTCACACCGCTCGCTCTCTTCTAGCCTCTCCCCGCCCCCTCCCCCGCCTCGCCTTCCCCTCCTTCCCGCCGCACCGCGCCTCCTTCCCTTCCCCGTCCCTTCGGCACGCTCTCTTCCTGAATCCCTTCCTCTCTCTCTCGCTCGCTCGCCCGCTTCAACCTTGCCCTCTCTCTCACACACAATGCGGGAGCTCCCGCCGCCGCCCGGTGCCGCTCCGCTCGCCCCCTTCCCTCCTGCACCCCTCCTCGTTCCACCCCTCTCCCACGAGGCGCTCGCCATCCAGATCGCCGCCCGCACTTCGTCCTCACAGGCCGCCACAAGCGCACACACGGCCACATCCTACCCTGACGCCCGCCTACTACCACCGCGAGCGCAGCTGCTGCAGGGCGGTCTCGTGCAGCTGCACCAGACGCACATGTTAGAGCCCTTTGCACCGGCGGCGCAGCCGCCGCACAGACAGATTCCCTTACCGGCGCGAACTGGCGCGCCGTCCTGCCTGCCCGCACAGCCGCTTTCCGTGGCACCAATCCCCTACGCACCAGGTGCACCGAGCTATGCGCCCTACTGCGTAATGACGCCAACCGGTAGTGACAAGTTGGCGCCCGCCCCGCCGCTTCCTTTGTCCAACATGCTGGGCGGTTCCAACGCCGTCGCCTGTATGCAGGCCGCGGAGCGTCTGGCACAGATGGGCGAGTTCGCCGCAGCTGCTAAGAGCTTCCAGCACGCCTACAAGGCATCGCCGGCGCCGCTCCCGCTGGTGCGCGCTGCCGACATGGCGCTCGCTTCCGGCGACTTGAATCAGGCCGAGCGCTGGCTATGCGATGTGCTGAAGCGGTCAGACCTCGACGATGCATTGCGTGAGGAGGTTCGGGGCAAGCTCGCTGCATGCACATCGGCCGCCATGTCCGCCCTCGAGGCGTCCCCCGCTCCCAAGCCGACGGGGCCTGCGCCGGTCAAGGCGCAGCCGCCCAAAGCTGTGCCGCCACTGCCAGACTTTGTCTTCCATGGAAGGCCGGCAACATCACTGTCCATCTCAATCGAGGGGCAGTTTGCCGTTCGGGACACAAGTGGGCGGCTCATCCTGGACAAGCGCTTATTCACGATGCGCGCCGCAGCCACCGACTCGGAAGGGAATCCGGCCAAGCCGATCAAGGTTCGTGCCAAGCTCGTCTTTGAGGATATGGAACCCATTCCTGCGGAGCATAGGTACAATGCTCTAATGGGGATGACGGTCGCCACGATGATCGGCGACGCGCAGATGCGGCTGCGAGTTAACCTCATGTCGTCCAGTTTCGGCCGCCGCCGCTTCCGACTCATGCTCGTCCCGTACGATCCCGAAGTGGCAGCAGCTGGACTCAGCGCGACCTCCGAGCCGTTTGAAATGGTGTATGACACCAAAAAGCGCAAGGATGTGCGGATGGCTGTCGCTGGCATAGGACCAGCGGCAGGACGGGGGACGGCCGGAGCTGAGCGCCCGCACATGGCGGCGCTCGACCGGCGACGCTACTTCCGTAACGCCGAAATCGCGGCGGCGACTACAACCTCTGGGCCGGCTCGACAGTCCAGACTTACATTGGGCGCATTGCGGCTCTGCGATCGGCTTGCGGCGATCGTGACGCAACAGGTGACGCAAAAGGCCATGATGGCGGCCAGGAAGCGGCCGCCCGATGTGGTCCCACCCTCTGTGCCGCCCGCGAAGCGTACCGCCCCGCCCACCGGCGTGCCGAGCGCCCAATCTTCACACGCAAACTCCGTCCCCCCTCGGCCGGCACCGGCGAAGGCTCCTCGGCCGGCTCTGCTTGTAGGGCCTCGCCTCGCGGCAGGGCCGGGGGGTAGTGTAAGGCGGCCGCGCTGCGGTGTATGCACCGGCTGTCAAGCGGACGATTGCGGCTTGTGCCGCAATTGCCTCGACAAGCCCAAGTTTGGTGGGCCCGGATCGCGCAAATCGGCGTGCACTCGGCGTACATGCGTGCAGATCGCCAAGAGCGGGCAAGCGCCTCCCGACGTCGCCGGCACGAGCCCAAGGGCATCGGTACTGGGCTTGGTCCCTTACAATGCCCCCCTGCACATACCCACAAAGCAGGAGCCCCAGGAAACCACCCAAGGAGCCGATCTTAGCGCTGCGGCCGCCACGTCGGGCGCGGCGTTCACGGGCCGCACTGCCGCACCAGGCACCATTTTAACTGGGTACGGGCTAATCTCGTGCTTAGGCACCAATGACCTCCCGGCGGGCGACGTCTCCACGCCGGCAGAAAGTGGCACTCAATCCAAAAGTGCAGCTGAGCTCGCTGCTCCCGATCCGCTGTCTGAATCGGCCGCACTTGCCTCTGTGCCCCTCTCTGAAGGAGTCGCGGGAGCCATCACCCTCGCCGAGACATCCGCCTCCGCAACGGCGCCCTCGCCAGCTCCATTCCTTGCCCAACTCCACCGTATGTCAGCTCGCCCACGCTGGGCGTTGAGAGCGAGGGATGTAGTTGCTGCCGTGAGGCGCCCCGGTAACTACGACTTTCTGTACCATACACAGGTGCTGAAGCGTTGGGAGCCGCCGCAGCCGCAACGACCGAGCGAGAGGGAACGCGTCGCGTCGCGGGCCGATGCGGGGGAGGGTGCTGTGCAGGAGGATATAGAAAGCAACGACTTGGGCAGCGACGGCGAGGTGGGTGCTAGTCGGGTGAACAAAGCAGAAGTTTTGAGCGCACCAACAACCGGTGGTGCGGAGGAGGCGTCGAGCACGACCCTCAGTCCCGATGGATCGCCAGACGTGCCCACCGCCAGCGCCGAGCAGGCTGCAAGCGCGCCAGAGGTTAGACTAGAGGCGCCGAGCTCGCTTGCTATGAGCGGTTCGCTTCCACAAAACAGACCGCGAGGGGCGCCCATTCCAGTAGGAGAGTAGGCGGCCTCGTCAAGATTGCAACGTTGTGGGCGACATCGAGAGACCGGTTAGGCACTAAACTATGAAGTACTCAATTACTTCCCTGGAGTGCCGCCAGGCTGTTTGCCATGGTGGCAGGAGGTGGCAGCGGCGCACATAGTTGTGTTGCAGCAGCCGGAACAAGTCGAGTTTACGCGCACACACACACAAAACCTCGTGACGAAGCTCGGGGCTAACTACCTTCTAGGGATCTGACACATGCGTGGGCACTATCTCGACCATGGCCCTCAACTCTCCCCTTTGGTCCTCCTACTCTCCTTTCCCCTTCACCCCTCCTTTCCCTCTGGCTTTTCGTTCTCTTTCCGGGGCTATGGTACCCATGTCCCGCATCCATTTTTCACTACGGTGGGTGAGGTAAACTAACTTTATACCACTAGTTGGTTCGCATGGGTGAGAGCACGCTCTCTCTGCCGCTATTGTATTCCTGCCCAAACGAAGGCTGTAGGCATGAATATTTTGGTAAGGTACGTGCTGCTAACATCCATACGTCCATAGTTGAACAGTTTAGTTCCCCTTGTTGCCACTGACTATTGACTCACAAGTCACAAGACGACACATACACATATTGGGATTCCCTACGGTAGCTCAAGCCCAGGTTTGCAGATTTTTGTCACTTCTGATCTCAAAACGTCGTTGTCGCGGCTGGTGTTGGTGCTGCCTGGCGTGCGGGCAGGTCGAGGAGGCGGGAAAGTAGGGGTAGAAGCAGCTCGCCCAACCTGGTAGAGAAGAAGCTCGAAACAGGCCTTTTGTATGCATGGTGATCGCGTCCAACTTGCGTGCTTGAGTGTGCTGTGTCGTTTGCGTATGTGTCGGGTTCCGTTGCGTCGTTGCGTGTGAGTGTTCGTCCACTATTGTGGCCGTCTCTCAGTCGTGGTTTGTTCAGGTTTCCCGGCTACTATATAATAATAATCTATCTGAGCATTAGTACCACTACTCTCACTAGCCCGGTACTAACACGACAGCCCTCAGCGCACCTGCCCGTACACCTTGGCGCGTGCTGTTGTCACAGATACATACTCCTATGCACCCTTCCACATCTCCCCCCTCGCAGGCCCCCGGCTCCCATTCTAACTCCCCACAAGTTAAAATGAGCGAAAACCCATTGAGGCGGTCCGGTCGACGCCGGCCGACTCTCCGGGAAAAAGCACCGGGGGGGGGGGGGAGGAACCTCTCGTCAAAAAAGGAGAACGGCCCTTACAGCTCGCGCCGCGAGCGGTCCTCGAAGAAATAAATGTCTGCGCCCCCCGATACCTGCCACAGGGACGTCTTGAGCCACTCCCTTCTTCTCGCCTCTCCTGTCGCCAGCCGCCCCCCTTCGCCCGTTTGCTAACGCAAACGGGGCTCGTTTCTCACCACACTCCATCGGGGGGGGTGCAAATCCCCCCCTCTCCCTCGTTCCATTCTCTTCCGCCCCGGTCCCTGCGGCGCGTCGCCATGCGGCGCGCCATGGCCTGCTCTCAGAGGTCCTTCAGGGGCGCCCAGAGGGCCAGCAAGGGCAGCTCAGGGGGCAGTGGAGGCTGGGGCTCAGCCCTTGGCCCCCCCTGCCTCTCCCTCGCTCGCCTCGCTGGCCTTGGGTGCCGCCCTGAGGCCCCTGTCTGCCTGGCGACCAGGGATGGGGGGGGGAGTCAGTACGAGAGCAGGCCCATGCGGGCCTGGGAGTGCGGCTCGCGGCCCGCGCCCACCAGGGGTCTGGGCTGTATTGATGAGTGCCCTGCCCCTGCCAGAGGGCAGGGGCTGGGGTTGAATGTACGGGCCCACCCCGGGGGGTGTCCGCAATGGAGAGAGGGGGGCGCGAGGCCCCCATTGACCCCCACTTATAAAAGTAGGTTGGTTTCCCGGCTACTATGTGCGCCACTCCCAGCGTAGTGGTTAACGTCAAGAGCTCTGCGCTGGGGTCTAGTGTGCCTTGCGTGCCTCAGTCGGTCCACTTCGCGCTGCTCGGCAACCCGGGCACCGGCAAGACGACCGTCGCCAGGCTGTTGGGTGGGATGCTATGCGAGCTCGGCGTTCGTGCCCGCGATGTGTTAGTCGACACGACCGGCGAGGAATTGTCGCGGCAAGGCGCCGACAAGGTGTCCAAGCTGATCGACAGCGCGATGGGCGGCGTGCTCTTTATCGACGAGGCGTACGGTCTCGAGCCTGTTGCCGGGGGCGAGGGCGCGGCAGTCGCGCTCCAGCTGCTCGACGTGGCTGAAAAGCGCCGCACCGAGCTGACCATCATTCTGGCGGGGTACAAGGACGACATGGAGCGGAAGCTCTTCGAGTTTAATGACGGCTTCATTCGGCGGATCAACTACCAATTCCACTTCGAGGACTTCACCGAGAGCGAGCTTGCCGACGTGTTCCGTGCGCAGTGCGACGAGTACGGGTGGACGGCGGCGGAGGGCGAGGACGTGGTGGGAGTGGCAGCACGCCGGCTCGCGCGTGGGCGGGGTCGGCGCGGCTTTGGCAACGCGGGTGAGGCACGCATGCTCTTCGAGAGGGCGTACAGCCGCGCCCTGGGCCGCGACACACCCACCAAGGCCTTGCGGATCGTCGATGTCATCGGCCCGCCGCCTGACCCTGCTCACGTGCCGGAGCTTTGCGACGCGCTAGACGAACTCAATGACATGGTTGGCCTGGACTCGGTCAAGGCGTCCATCCACCAGATCGTCCAGCTTGCGCGGACCAACTACGAGCGCGAGCTCGACAGCAAGCCGCCTCACCCGTTGGCGCTCAACCGCGTCTTACTTGGGAACCCAGGCACCGGCAAGACGACGGTGGCCAAGCTTTACGGCCGGATCCTCAAGGCCGCGGGCTTGCTGAGCGACGGCACGTGTGAGCTCAAGCAGCCGAGCGACCTGACCGGCTCGCATGTCGGGGAGACCGAGCGGCGGACTGCAGCGCTGATCCGGCGCTGCGCGGGCAGGGTGCTTGTGGTCGACGAGGCGTACGCGCTCAACGAATCGAGCTATGGCCACGTCGCGCTCTCCACGCTCGTCGGCCTAGTGCACGGCGCACCCGGCGAGGACATCGCCGTCGTGCTCATCGGCTACGAGAACCAGATGCTCAAGATGTTCCGTGAGGCGAACGAGGGCCTGCCGCGCCGCTTTGACCTGCAGGACGCTTTCCGTTTTGACGACTTCGACGACTGCGCGCTCGACCGCATCCTCTTGTCGTGCGTGCAGAAGGCGAGGCTGCAGGCGCCCAGGGCTGTGCGCGCCCGGGTCGTCAAGGCGCTCGCGGCGCAGCGTGGGCCCGGCTTCGGAAATGCGGGGGACGTGGTGGGAGCGGTCGCGCGCGCCAAGCAGCGCCTTTCCGCGCGCGATCCGGAGGCCAGCACACTGACGATTGCCGACTTTTGCCTGGATACCAACGACGGCGACGGCATGTCGGCGCTCAGAGCACTCTACAAGGTGGAGCACATCCGTGACCAGCTGATCGAGCTCAAGGCGACGCTCGAGCAGCTTGAGCGGGACGGCAAGGAGCGATCGGACCATCTCGAGTCGTACGTCTTTGTCGGCAACCCCGGCACCGGCAAGACGACTGTCGCGCGCGTGATGGCACGCGTCCTGCACGAGGTGGGCATCCTCAGCCGGCCGGAGGTCAAGGCGGTCTCCGGCCTCGATCTGCAAGGCAGCTAACTCGGTCAGACCAAGGACAGGGTGAACGAGGCGATGGCAGACGCGCGTGGTGGCGTCCTGCTGATTGATGAGGCGTACGCGATTGGCGGCGGGCATCATTACTCCAAGGAGGCCGTCGATCAATTGGTGGCCGTGATGACCACGCCTGAGCATCTCCACAAGACGGTGGTCATCCTTGCCGGCTACTACGAGCCGATGGAGCGCATGCTCAGCTCGAATCAAGGGCTTCGCAGCCGCTTCACCGGTCGAATCGAGTTCCCGGACTGGGACGCCGACGACTGCGTCGCCGCCATCCGCTCCAAGTGCGAGGCGGACGGCATCGCGCTAACCGACGGCGCAGCGCACGTGCTGACGGCCGGGCTGCGCGAGATCCAATCTCGACCCGGCTGGGCCAACGCGCGCGACAGCCTCACCGCCTACCTCTCAATGTACAAGGCGCGCGCGCAGCGGTTGCGTGGCTCAGAAGAGGCTGATACCTTCTTCCTCGAAGAGGATGCGATCGCCGCAATGAGCAGCCTCAGGAAGAGCCGGCCCAAACGAGACGTGCATGACGTGGTCGATTTCACCGCCGGTCCGCTCGTTGCTGTGGCATGTGGCCCAGACGACGGTCCGCTCGCAGTGCAGGATGTACAAGCTGCGCCACTAGCTCCCAAGGAGGAGGAGGAGGAGTGGCTTGAGTTGCGGCGCGATGCCTATGAAGAGTGCACGGAGGACGCGGGCCCCATTGACCCGGTGTACGCTGCGCTTCTGCAGGCGTGTGTGGCCGCAGGGTTCGACACGTCGCACGACCGGCGAAAGGAGCTGATCGCGCTTCTCGAAGCGGTCCAGAGCGGTGCTAGCTTCCCTGGCGAGATTCTGGACCGCGTGCTTCACCAGACGCCAATGTCGGAGGCCAAGGCCCACGCACTGCTCCGGCCGCAAGTGCACTACGTGATGGACGCGATGCGTGGGGCGGTACGAGAGGAAGAAGCGCTACGCGAGGAGCTGTGTCGGCTTGTGGAGGAGGAGCGGCTCGAGGAGCTGCGGCTGAAACAAGAAGAATACCGCCGGGCGCAAGAGGCTCTACAGCAGTGCCGTGCGTGCCCGATGGGCTACTCGTGGTACCGTTGCGGCTCCGGATGGCGATGCACAGGCGGGTCGCATCACATGTCGGACGGCCAGCTCCGCAATTGGAACACCGCGTGACTAATAATAACTCAATCTGCACGCGGGTGTGAGCAAAAGTCGAGCGCTAGGCGTGCCCCCCCCCCCCCCTCCCCCCGTCCTTTCTCACTCTGGGATTGCAAGTGCGAACTTTGTTCGCATGTGATGATGGGATGACGCTCGTTCCACCCCACCGGATGGTAGGCATGATGCGTGCTGATAGATGCCTGACTTGTGCCCTTGTGTGTGCGGCATCTCGCTCGTATTGCGTGACGTACGTTTACTATACTTTTACTATGGGCATGGGCCTACCTGCCTACGGAGGGGCCCAATGGCAAAAAACTATCGTTATAGTTTTAGCGATGGAGCGCGCGCCGACCGCTCCCCTCTCCCAGCCCCCCGCCCCCCGCCGCCACGACGCCCCAACGGGGCCGCCCCAAGCCGCCGGAGCCGAAGCGCTCGCGAGCCTCAGCACCGCCTGACAACGACGTCGAGATGGCGCCGCCACCCTCGCCTCCCAGGCAGCCACAGAAGCAGGGAACAGGCAAAGTCCTGTTCCCTGCTGACAAGCAGAACCTGAGCCAGGCTCAGAACGCCACCGCCGCCGTCCAGCCACCGACTCAAGCACTCCCCATGGGGTGTGGCAGCTCTGCTGCCACCCCCATGGTGGCAACTCCTACCATCTGTGCACCCCTCGGGGGCGGGCACATGACACAACAATCAATCCTTGGAGCTTTTGCTCCCTCCAACCAACAATCAAACCTTCCCAAGTCGTACGCACAAGCCGCACATGGACACAAGGGGAAAGAGCCACACCAGCAAACTCAACAACAACCAGCTCAACAGCCACAGCCACAGTCGCGCAAGCGGGCCGACCCCCAGTCGGACCCAAAGCCGACCCATAACAACACCACTTCATTCGCTTCTCCTCCACCAGAGGAGGAAGAGGAACCCGAAGACACCCCCTTCTTCATTCAGCTAGCACAACCCGATTGGCGATTGGCACCCACAGCAGGCACACCGGACATCAGACGCCCGACGCCCGGAGCAAAAAGGACTAGAACGAAACAAACCGGTAGCCCGGCGGCGTAGAAGGAAGGAGAGCGATAAGCCGTCGGGGACCGGTACACACCGTCTGCCACCGGAAACCCACTTCACCCAGCCGCCCTAGGTAGAGCACAAGGGGACGTGCCGCAAGGCAGGTGGAGGGGCGGTAAGGAAAGCGGGCGTGGCTGCAGACCGGTAGTCTTCGTTGCGCCCCTTCTACCGATAAGGGCCACCCGGTCTCGGGCCGCGCCGCTGGGGCGGCGCGGCCGTCGCCAAGATGAGAGAGGCCTCTGCCATGAGGCATGCCCAATGAATGGTATCTCTGCTGTGTGTCATGTCTGTTGCGTCTCTGGTGAGGCCTGCAGACTACTTGCCCCTAGCTGGGGGGGGGGGGGGGGCAGCATGGTTGCTGTGGTGTGTGTGGCCCTCTGGTGAGGCCTGCAGACTACTTCCCCCCATGGGGGGGGGGCGGCATGGCTGCTGTGGTGTGTGTGGCCGAGGCCACGGGCCGTGTGGCGCGACGCGAGTCGCACGCACCTGCTCGGCCTCTGCTGGGGGACGCGGACGCTTCGCCAGCGTCTGCTGTCTGCTCCACTGGTCCATGCATGGCTACACCATGGCTACAGGGGAGGCGCCCTCAAGGGGGGGGGGCGAAGGAGAGGGGCGTCGCGGCGGCGCGCTCCATCGCAACCAATAATAAACTAAATTGTCAGATGATCTCAGATGGGGGGGAATTTGATTATTTTGAGACATTGGAAGTGGCCTCAGGGTCTCATAACTAGATACTGCACCGCTCTTTCCGCGCATGGACACTCACAGACCGTGGAATTAAACTGGCTAGGCTTCCCTTACGGCCCTCTTCTTGCGCATAGATACAGGCTCCTCCACAAACCGACCTCAGACACCCCCCACACGTCCTGAATCTGGGACTCAACACTCAACACACCGGGGGAAGCTTACTTCGGTGGCCTTTCTCCGTCCGGACCGGCGCCCTCACGCATCCTGTGCGCGTGCACCACCGCTTCTCCCTGCCACCCTTCTCGCCGACATACGCCTCTGCAGCATAAGAGTGGTCCTCCCAGGCCTCCCACGTTTGCCCGTCGGCCTCCAGCAGCCTCCTGCGCAGCCAGTCGACCGTGCACATCGTCGTCGCCCCTTCATCTGCCGCCGCCTTTGCTGCCTCGGCGGCCTCATCGTCCTCCAGGTCGTGCAAAGGACACAGCAGCGCCGTGCTGGTGGCCTACTTCCCGCGCTGCACGCAGATCACATGCAGCGCGGGCGGGGAAGCCCCGGGTGCCGCTTCAGCCGCGCCACCACACCCATCCCCTCCCCGGGCCTCCACCCCCCACCGATCACCGAACTCCCATGCCCCATACATGGAGCGAAGGCCTGCAGAGGCGGGCAAGTGGGCAGCCAGCGCGCCCGCCACCCGCCGTCTCGCGCCAGACTGAGAAAACCTTTAGAACCACCTTAAAAAGCCCATGTTTGACCGCCCTAGTATGAGTACAAGTGCCCCGCACCTGTCATGTGGGCGATGGTCGTAGAGACCACTGGACACTCGGCAAATTGAACGTAGCAGCTAAATATTGGAGCGCGTCATGCTCGCTCGCCCCCTGCGACAATACTGCTCGACGTGGACATGCAGGCAAATCATAGGCACTCACACACAAATATGGCCGCCGACCCATGGAGGAGCGTGATGCAGAATACGGAATTGCAGCACCCCCGTTTCGTCTCAGTCGATGAAAGGCATGCAGCTCCAGAGCAATTGAGCGCTCTCCGTGTGCGCATATTTTTTGGCTTGAGCGTGGCGCCTCTGGCTCTCGTGCTCTTCGTCGCCCTTGACGCATTGTGCGACACGATCCAAGGCAGTGGTGGGGCGGACAAGAAATCAGCGGAAATAGACGGCGGCATGGGAGAGCGGCTCACGGCTACGCTCGGATTACACGCCACGCTATGACCCATCACTCGTCGGCACGGGGACGCTTATGGGTGCAGTCATGTGCTTGGTCCCCGGAGCAGCCCATCAACTATCCTTACGTGGCACGCGCCCAGCTCCGCGCACGACCGCAGGGGCGCCCTCGAATTCGGCCACCGCCCGTAAGTTCTCTGTGGCGTAGTCTTTGACTCGTTGCTTGAGCTTCGCCCAGAGCTTCTCGATATCAGCGGGCCTCTCGTTGAGCGACCGTAGCTGCTCGATAGCAACAATGAGCTCGTCGACGCCATCCAATGAGTTCGTGTCCATTGGTTTGGCTGGCCGCAATGAACATACAATGCCCTTTATGCGGTGAAGCCACTTCCATAGCTCTGACCAGGGCATGTCGTCCATTGAGTGGTCGAGCAGCCGTACCAGACGACCGAGTTCGGCGGCCGCAACGACCGCATTCCTCTCGTCGGTTGAGGCGCGCGAGTGCTCCTCGCTCTCAAGGAGATTGTTCCCCGCGTTCGACTTGATGGTCACACGCCGGAAGCCGAAGCGGCGCACCCACATGCGCAGGATCGCCGTGCGGTCGGGCTCGGCGGGTGCCTTGCACAAGAAGCCGTGCGTCCGCTCTGAGTAGAGCTTGACGTCCGACTCAGAGTCGTTGGAAGAGCGAACAAGCGCGAGTAAACGCGCCTGCGCGTCAATAGGTAGCTTGGAGCGCGCCATCATTGCCGCGTAAGAGCCGGATATTGTCTCAGTGTTCGGCCACGCCAAGTCGAGGTTCTCGTCGATGACGAGCAGCACGTGCGAGGTGGAGGGGATGCGCTCAAACAGGCGGATGAGCTCCTCTCCGATTTGCTTGATCTCGTCGTCGTTCTGACCGTACATGATGATGCGCTCGTCAGGCAAGCCGAGCTGCTTGAACATCTCCTGAAGCACCATCCGCTGGAACTCGCAGTCGTCGACACCGATCGCGTACACATCCTCCGACAAGTCGACATCATCGAGAAACGATTCGTCGAGACGCGTGGGTGCGGGGCAGGTGAGCTCGAATACGGTGCGTGTGGGTTCAAAGCGGATGGACGCCTCGCCCTGCATGCAATCAGCGCACTTCTTCATGATCCACCCGCCATCACCCTTGGAGACGCGCGCCGTGGCATTAGCGTAGTCGATCCGGTCGGAGGTGGAGTGAAGCCGGGTGCCCTTGGCGAACACACGGTCATTAACGCGGTTGCCCCCCTCTTCGGACAGCCGGACAAGCTCGGCGTGCCGCGGTCCGGGCTCATTGATGACGCGGATGGTCATCACGTGGTCGACAAGCTCTATCTCAGTGAGGACGATGCCCTCGGGCTTGCCGTACTGCCGAGGGCGAGCGAGGCGGGAGATGAGGGTTGAGCGGCCACCACATGAGGGCGGGCCGAGGGCGGCCAATCCCTCCTGGAGCCGGCATGCGCAACTGCCGCCGCGCTCCCATTGCCCGTGCTTACCTTGCAGGCATTGGAGACGGCGTTCCGATGCACAAGCAGAAGCAGCCGACGGTCCATGTCGACGATCGGTAGCTCGGCTGGTGTGGTGATGATTGGGAAGCGCCGCGTGGTCTCAGCAGAGGAGCCCATCATCTCGTCGAGGCCCAATGCCTCGACGATTCTACAAGGGGCCGCACGGGGCATGTAGTTGCCATGCAGCACGTCGCGCGCCATCGCCTGTGACAAAATGGTCTCCAGCGTGTGCGACAGGCCAGTGCGCATTGATGTCAGCATCTTGTCCATTTCCGGCTCCTGGCAGAAGCGGCGGATCTCCGACTTGAGCGAGTCCACCTGGGAGAAGCGAGGGGCGAGCGTGGAATGATTGAGCAAGGCGGCACACGAGGAGCAACGGGCGGGGTGGCTGGTGTTGGTGATGATGGGATATCACTGCAGGCCGATTGTTCGCACGGTGGCTCGCGGGGCGTATCCGCTCCTGCGAGATGGCAGCCAAGACACCGTTCTTGACCTCGTGGCGAGAAAAGCGGTTGGCCTCCTCATCCTTGATGCGTTCAATCGAAGCGGACAGCACCTGTCGCCCGCAACAAGGGAGAGGGGGATGGTGAGAGCAGCGCTCGGGCCGATCCAGCACGCAGGGGGCGCTGCCTTGTGTGGCTGTGCGCCGAGCTTTCGCAGAAGTGCTGCGGCGCGCACCTCGCGCTCCATCTCGAAGACACGGTCGCGGTCGGTGACGTCGCGCACGATGATGACGCATCCGTCAGCATTCTCAGAGATAGAGGAGGAGACATCGCACACGCGGCCAGCGCCGTTGGGCTGGTCGACCGGCACCACGATGCAGGAGAAGCGCTGGTGCCACCAGGCGCAGGCAATCAGCCGTTCCATCGTGATGACGTCGGACCTCAGCGGGATCTTTGGCTTCTCTCCCCGAGCGAGCATCCTCTCGAAGCCGTCGATGGCTCCGTGAGCGCAGCCATGAATCCAGCGGACGGACTCCTCTCCTGGAAGCAGATGCGCGCACGATGGCGAGGCTGATGTCGAGAGGGAGCCGTCACCAAGGCGTACAGAAACGATGATGACGTCGGTGGCGTCATTCCACACGAACTCCATGCGTTTGGTGGCCACGCGACCACGAGCCATGCCGTACAGCACCGGGCCCATCTGATCGGAGATGGGAAGGGGGGGGGGGGGGGGCGGAGAAGCGCTCACACGCGAGATGGGGGAAGGGGCCCGTGGAAGCATATGCGACGCTCCCACTTACAGGACGTCAACACAGCTCCCGGGCCCTCCGCGCTGCGTGTCGCACCTGTGCGTACTCGTCGATGATTGCGGTGTAGAGCACTTTGGCAGTGACATCGACGCCGCAATCGGCGATGAAGCCCCAGTCCGTCTTGGGCATTGCGCCCAAGTAGATGCGCAGCATGGCGTCGATGGTCCAGACCGTGACGAGCACTGTCCAAACAATACAGCACAGGCGCAACAGCCGTGTAGTAGTACGCACCTTGAGCAGCCGGTATGACCCAAGTGGCAGCGAGCGGAGGAGCTGCGCGAGCTCTACCTCGCGGCGATACAGTCTGACGAATATGTAGAAGAAGAGCAGGAAGGAGAGGATGGTCACGAAGTACCAGAGCGCCACCGACTCAATGTACGGCAACAGCAAGCCGCACACGGTCGAGATGCCCTGCGAGAGCGCAGTGACTGCTGGCTGCCACCACTCGGTCGAGTCGGCGGCGTCGACAAGGAATGTCATGAACATGGAGAGGACCGTCCATTCTCCCCATCGCAGCATGCAGTTGGCGCGACCGGTCACCGTGTCTCTGATGAACGGCGTGGGCATCATGTAGAGCCAGAGGTTTGTGGTGGCGGCGATTGCCTTGACTCCCCTGGTGCACTGCCACGTGGCGATCTGCTTGGAGTACGGCTGCTTGGTCAGGTCCTGGACGAGCGAGACGAACTGAACGGTGAATGCCAGAAGCACCGCCATGCTCTCGCTCCCTTCCAGCCTCTTGAGAGAGTGGGGAGAGAGCCAAATCATGAAGAGGTCGAGAGAGAACATGAGAGAGAAGGCGGCTGCAAGAAGCTTGATGGCGACACGCGGTTCGGAGAGGATGTAGCCCTTCTCATCGTCGGTGTCGATGTTGCCCTCCTGACTGCTGTCCAGCGGATCGGCGCTGGCGGCCTCCATGGAAGGGAAGGCGCCGGAAGGGAGGGGGAGGGGAAGGGGGAAGGGGGAGGGGGAGGGGGGAGGGGGGGGGGAGGGGGAGGGGCAGAGTGGGTTAGAGAAGGGGGACGATCCCAAAGTAAAACGCGGGGTGCTCTGTGGAGGAAGAGCGGGGGATGAGAGAGGGGAGGGGAAGGGGAGGAAGAGAGAGAGAGAGAGAGAGTAGCTTGGGAGATGGGGGGGGCAGGGAGGGAGGGAGAGGTGAGAGAAGGGGAGAAGAAGAGGAGAAAGAGGGGGAGAAGAGAGAAGAGAGACGGGGAGGGGAGAGGGAAGGAGGAGGCGGAGCCGACGGGGTCCGTGGTAGAGTGGGTTTCCCCCGCCCCCCCCCGCCCTCTCCCCCCCGCCCCCCCCCTTACGACGAAAACGTTCCCCTCTCGGGGGGGAGGGGGGAGGGCGGGAGAGAAGGGGGAGAGAGGGGAGATAAGGGAGGGGGAGGGAAGAAAAGGGGGCAGTTGGGGAAAGAAGGAGGGGGGGAAGGGGGGGCGGGAGAAGGGGGGAGGGGGGGAGGCGGGCTCGAGGCGTCGACGTAGCACCCACCCGCCCAAAGGAGAGAGAGAGAGAGAGAGAGAGAGAGAGAGAGAGAGAGAGAGAGAGAGAGAGAGAGAGAGATCTCCCCCCCTCGCCGCGCGGCTCGTCCCCTGCCCAGAGTGAGAGAAGAAGCCACGAGAAGAGAGTGCGAGAGGCGGCCAGCAGCCTCTAAAGCTGAGAAGATCGGGCCCCCTTCTTCCCTTCCCCCCCCCCCGCCCCCGCCCCCACTTCTTTTCCCCCCCCTGGTCCCATGGTTGGGCTCTCTCCCTCCCTCTCTCTCTCCCTCCCTCCCTCTTTTTCTCTCTCCCTCTCCCTCTTTTTCTCTCTCCCTCTCCCCGGGGGGGGGGGGCGCCTCGGCGCCGCCCGCACAAGAGAAAGCTGCCCCAAAAGAACCTTCCGCGAAAGGGCGGAGACGCCGCCGCTGCGACCCCCCTGCGCGCGAATGGCCCTTCCACCCTCAAACCTGAAACGGAAGGTTCCGCGAGTTGTGGAGAGTAGAGGAGAAACGGAAGGTTCCGCGAGTTGCGCAGAGAGAGAAAGAGTCCGTTTGGCAGCAGCAGCAGAAGGGAAACCCTCTCTCCCCTGGGCATCCATCCATCCTCATCTCCTCCTCCACGCATGCCGGCGGGGGCGAGGGTCGAGGCGAGGGAACACGGGGGGGGTCGTCTCTCTCGTAAAGGCAGCCCAGATTTCCAAGTACTATAGCCTCGGTCCTCGGTTCCCTTCCCCACTTCCCCACACCTTTCCAATGGATTCATTCGTCATTAGTGAGGCGGGGAACGCGCACTCGAGGGAGCGCGGCGCAATCGCGCATCCCCCCTGTCCTTTACTTCCCCGCCTTGTACTCTGTCTTCTCATCGGCGGCGCGTTCGGTGCGCCCGCCCTTGACGCTTGACCCTTGAATGTGCTTTCCCCGCATTATCAATCCTTTGTCGCGCGCGAGCTCGTCGCTGCCTCGACCCCAACGCCCCGACGCCCCTCTGGCCTCTGTGCCTCGGCCCTCTCCTCGTGCCCCGGTGCTCTATCTATGCCTATGCGTTGTTCTTGTCTCGCCCTGTAGCCGATAGCGTGTAAGGGCATGACATATGACATTAGACCCTCTAGATGGGAAGTACTTTTTAACCTACTTGGGAGATACAGGATACCGTATCTGGGGAACGGGCCGGATACAGCCGTATCTACCGTATCTGGGGCGCCAACTGGCGTCCGTGCCCCTATTCCGTATCTACCGTATCACCGTATCACACTAATCTTATGATTGGTCGCCATGTGGAGGGGGGCCTCGCGCCCCCCCCACTCTCTCGACTCCCCTCATGGGGGGCGAGAACCATCCACCCCCCTGCGCTGCCTCTTGGCATGTAGGGGGGACTCACCCAGACTGCCCAGACTCTCCCTGAGAGTCAGGCACAGATCGCACGCCCTGGCCCGCGTTGGCCTGCTTCTCGCTCTGACCAACCCCTCCTCCCCCTGGGCCCCCCTGATCAGGAGCCCCCAGCCAGCTCCTGTCGACCGGCAGGGGCTCGAGAGCCAGCGAGGGAGAGGCAGGAGGGGCCAGGGCCATGCCCCAGCCTCACCTGCCCCCTGAGCTGTGCTCCCAGGCCCCTGCAGGCCTCCTGGGGACCTGAAGAGGGGCCGCAGGCGCGCGCCATGGGCCCCCGCCGCAGGGAAGAGAGGAGGAAGAGGGAAGAGGGAGGGGAGTGGGGAGTGGCAGCTCTCCCCTCCGGCGTTTACGTGTCTTCTCACCCCGTTTGGGTAAGAGAAGACGGGGGCGCCAGAGCCAGGAGGGAAGGGCCGCGGCTTGCCGCGGCCACTCGCCTCGGCGAGAGAGATTAGCGCTTCCGGACCAAAGACAAAGGAATGAAGGGGGTGGTGTAAGGGAGTGAGTAAACTGGGGTATAGGCGATGTCGTGAGTGAGTACCGTGAGTACGTGGACTGTATAGCTAGCGTGAGTAGCCCGAATCTTCAGATGTTTTATTATTATTATTATTGGTCTATCGGATTCGGACCGACTGTCGTCTGTCGTTCTTCGTTCGTCGCTCTCGTTCTCGTTCTCGTTCCTGTTCTCGTCCCTCGTTCTCAACACTACCTCAATACCAAACCTCCCCACTCCCTCAGCCCTAGCCTATCAATCCCGATGCCGCCCAGCCATGTCCGCTCCGTCGTCGCGCTCGCCCTCGCCCAAACCCGTCCTCCCGCCTTCCTCTGTTGAGGAGGTGGTCCAGCCCGCCATTCCATCACTCCTGGCCATCTCAGCCGCGCCTCCCGCCGATCGTTTCCCTTCCGTATCATCGCATATCGAGCCAGTGGTCATGCTCGATCCGTCAAGCGCAAGGGGCGGGCTGGGGCAGACCTGTTGTTGGGTGTTCCTGTGGCAGACAAACGTAAAACGCCTCCTGAACTAACTTATAGTGTCCCCGGGGGGTCTCGGCCCCCGCCCTTCGGCCTTTCTTCGTCCGCTGCCGCACTTTCGCGGTGTTTGACTGCCGCGCGGGGTGTCTTCCCGTTGATATACCGTAAATGGGCGGTTATCTTACCTATTCTCGGGCCAGATCGTGTTTTTTTTTGTCGTTCTTTTCCCGTCGTTCTCTTCGTTCTCCTACGGGCGCGCGCTGCATGGCGCGCGCCATGGCCCCCTTCTGGGGGGCCCCTCGGGGCCCCCCAGAGGGCCAGCCAGGGCAGCTCAGGGGGCAGTGGAGGCTGGGGCAGTGCCCCTGGCCTCTCCTGCTCCTGCCTCTCTCTCCCTCGCTCGCCTCGCCGGCCCTGGGTGCCCTCCTGGCGGCCTCGGTGGTCTGTGGCTCAGTGGTCAGGGGGGGGGGTCAGTACGAGCGAGGGCCAGTGCAGGCGAGTGCGTGCGGCGCGCGGCGCGCGCTCGGCGAAGGTCTGGGCCAGAGTGGTGTCAGCTCAGCCCCTGCCAGCAGGCAGGGGCTGAGGTTGGTTGTGCAAGCCCACCCAGGGGGTGTCTGCGATGGAGAGAGGGGGGCGCGAGGCCCCCATTGGCCTCCTACTTATAAAAGTAGTTGTAGGGTGGCAGGATCGAGCAAGCAACACGCCCAAGAGGTGGTTTTTGAGGCTCCCATGGGTGAGGATTGTGCGTGAGCGCGCCGCGCGCCGCCTGTGTTGAGAGAGAAGCATTGCGTCTGGTGCGTGTTCGTGTTCGTGCTTTCAAGAAGGCGTGGGGCTTCACAACTTGAAGAAAAATGGCACCTCGGCGTGCATAGTGTCCATATCCTGCCTACCATTGCCTTGGATATCTTCAGAGCCTTTAATTTAGCGTTTTAGGCTACCTAATAAAAAACGTTGTTGGTTGGATGAGGAGCTATAGCCTCTACGAGTACTTTATAGTCGCGGCTCGCTCGCTGCTGGCTCTGTGGCTGGAGCCCAACGGACGTCGGCCGACGGGGGTCGGCGACGTGAGGAAATTCGAGTCAAGCTTGAAAACTCGGGGGGGATGGGGGGGAAGCGATGCGTGGAATGAGGATGGGGACGGCGAGCAAGGTGGCGCCATTGGGCGCCAACGAGGCCTTGCTCACCCTCGCCAACGCGCCGACGCTGCTGCTTCTCCTCTTCACGGGCATCGCAATTGGACTCGCGCTGCCGCCACCGCTCCGGCCAAGCTGGAGCGCCCAGGAGGTCCACAGGGGAAGCGCAAGCGCGGCTGGAGAGTCAGGCCGAGAAGGTCCACGTCCAGACCCCTTGCGTCCGCCGACAGAGGCGCCACGCGCCCCACCACTCGGCCTCTCGTGTGTCGATCTCCACCCGGCGTGTGAAACCTGGGCGGTGAGAGGCCGCGCGGCCCGTGCCATTCTGCTCGTCCCGCGCGCAAAGTAGTGAATGAGGCTTGGGTGAGCTGAGTGTGTCCCCTACTCCCATCGCGCCTCACAGGAGTCTGGCGAGTGCGCCTCCAACCCTAAGTACATGGGAGTGCGCTGTAGAGGCGCATGCCGTTTATGCGACCCGATGCTCGAGGGAGGAGCGCCGCGACTGGTTGAGTGCAAGGACAACTCACCCATGTGCGTGATGTGGGCGTCCACAGGTGAGTGCGTCGCCGATCCAGAGCGTATGAGCAGGTGAGGCGCGCCTTCGAAAATTTGGTGGTCACCCCCCCTAGGAGCAACAGCTTAGTCGGGGTCATCCCGCGTACTTTCCAATTCGTCCTAACTCTGACCCTTCCCTGGATCGCGGCAAAGGACCTGCCCATTTTCATGCAGTCTGTGCATTGCGCCCACCGCGGGTCCATGCGCACGCCACAATGAGACGCCTTCGATTCGGTCGGGAGACATGTCGATCATGTTTGAGCACGCGCTCGAGGCCTACCCGCAATATCGGCCACGTGCGCTATCGCGCGACCCATGGGTGGTGATGTTCGAGAACTTTGTTTCGGACAGCGAAGCGCAGCGTCTCATCGACTTGTGCGCAGGCTCGTTCGAGCAGTCTATGGCAGGTCAGCTGTTGACGACGGGACATCTGGAGTCTGCTCGCCGCCTCGCCTGCCTCATGGCCATCTGCCCAGCTCGTGCAAGAGCGAGACCATCAATCGCACGTTTGCTCTGAGCCGCCTTTGAACCGAGGACGCAGGGGCGCAAATGTCTGGTCATCGAACTTCCCAGACATGCTGGGGTTCGAGCCCCGAGTTCCTCCACGACCCTATCGTTCAAGCGGTCAACCAACGCGTGGCTGAAATCACACGAACTCCTGTGGAGAACTCCGAGTTCTTTCAAGTGCGAGGCCTAGTGCTCCAGATGATGCCACCTCCGCACTGCACCTCCGCTGTGGCTTCACCCGCAGGACCGTCACCGCTGGTGCAGGTCGTCAAGTATAAGAAGGGCCAATTCTACAAGATGCATCACGACCAAAACTCGGCGCTCTACACGCCGCAGGGCGCCCGCATGTATACCTTCTTCCTTTACTTGAAGACACCGGCAAGCGGCGGCGCGACGCACTTCAACGATCTAGACATTCACGTAGAGGCCAAGAGGGGCAACGCCATATTGTGGCCCAGGTGAGCTACTCACGGCAGGTGTTGCAAGACTCCGCCTGCGGGCGAAGCCTTGCACTGCACGATCTTCTCAAGTCGAAAGCCGAGCCCCACCACCTGTTGTTTCGGGCTTGTCTTGCGCGTTTGCGTGCGCGGACGTCTACTAGCCTCTCACACGCTCACCCCCCCGCCTCGCAGTATGCTAGACAGCGACGTCACTCTACCCGACTTGCGCACGCACCACGAGTCTCTGCCCGTGCTCAAGGGAGTAAAGTATGTCGCCCGCAAGGCGCATGAGCGACGGAGGAGGCCATGACGTGCTCCCTAGGTGATCCCGGTTGGCATCAGGCAGCGTTCTTGCGCGGCTTTGGTGATAGTGGGGCGCGGGTTTCAGCGTCGGCTTGGTCGGTCGCAGCCACACTTCAATCGACTGGAGCGTAGCGGTACCACCCTATCCTGCCCTCTGCCATGCCTTGCGAACAGATTTGCAGCCAATCTCTGGATCCACCAGCATGACTTCCGAACGGGGTGGCTCCGGGGGTGCGTCCCGCCACTGCCGCCGCGTGCGCCCAGCTGCTGTTGCACCGAAGTAGGCCTCAAACGCGCAAGTGTGTACGCCAAAAGGCAGGCTCCCGCCAGCCTTGAGGACTCGCCATGCTCGGCATTAGGCCCAAGCGTAACGCTCGCCCACCACTGCTGGATAGGTGCCCCCTGGCCTCCCGGGACAGCTATTATCCCGATGCGCAGCTGAAGTTCTTCTTGCGGGGCATGCAAGCTGCGGGCAAGCCTGTTGAGCTGCCGCCCTCGATGCACACCTTCCCGAGAGCGCATGATATACTTGCAGCGGTCCTAGCCGAAAGCTAACCGATCTATTGTCGCCAATCGACAGCCGATTCGAGGTGATTCATATGCGTAGGGCCATCTACCAAGGTAGAAACAGCGCAACAGCTGCCGCCCTCGATGCACACCTTCCTGAGTGCGCACGATATGCTTGTAGCGGTCCGAGCCAAAAGTTCACCGATCTGTCGTCTCCAATCGACAGCCGATTCGAGGTGATTCACGTGCGTGGGGCCATCTACCAAGGTAGAAACAACGCAACAGCTGTCTTCGGCCTAGGCTAGGCCTCTCTTCTCTAGCCGTTCAAACCTTGCAGCCGTAATTGTAGTCATTTGTGGCCCTGTTGCTTTCCACCATCTGCCGGGAAAGAACCTGTTGTGCGCTGCGTGGTGAGCATGATCATGATGGCCACTACAAGGGCGCTTTGGCTTTTGAATTTGCCGAGCACCAAGCCCGGCCAGCCCCAGTCCTTGCGTGCCTTGCAAATGTATCAAGGCGGCGAGGCAGAAACGGCCTGTGTTTTGCCTTCGTAGAAAAACGGTTAATACGTATTTCCCGTGTAGGGGCCGCTGGTCCTTGGGCCCATTGCCCATTGTACTTTTAGAAGAATGATGGTAGTCTGTAGAGTAGCGGGTCACTACAGAACATGACATGCAAGGGGTGCCTTCCCTCTACAATCCTCGTGGGCCTGGTGCCTGGTTGCGGCAGCGCATCGTGGAGGTGGCGACTTCCACGTGGATTTGGTCAAGGCCTCCTCGGCTCGCACTAGTTCCTACTGCGGAGGGGGTGCTCGAATGTGCGCACCCTCGCGCCTCGCACCCTCGGACGTGTGCTTGTGCTTGCCGGCCGTGAGTTCCGCTGGCGCTGGCCCGAGGCACGGAGGCACGGAAGGCTCGCCAACGCCATGCCACAGGTGGCCTTCCCAAAGTGTGGAAATAATAAAACATAACTGAGCATTAGTAATGCATTAGTACCACTACTCTCACTAGCCCGGTACGAACACGACAGCCCTCAGCGCATCTGCCTGTACGTACACCTTGACGCGTGCTGATGCCTGATGCCACAGACACATACACCTATGCACCCCTTCAAATCTCCCCCCTCGCAGGCCCCCGGCTCCCATTCTAACTCCCTTCTAACTCCCCACAAGTTACAATGAGGGGAAACCCAGTGAGGCGAACCGAGAACCGACCAATGTCGGGCGACTCACAAGGAAAAAGCACCGGGTGGGGGGGGGAGGAACTCTCGTCAACAAAGAAGAACGGCCTTTTCTAGCTCGCGCCGTGAGCAATCCTCGAGAAATAAATGATTGCGACTCGAGTAACCTGTGCCACTCTTAGAGTGCTCTCCTCGACCTTGAGTCACTCCCTTCTCTCTCCCTCCCGTCTCCCGTCGCCAATAACCGCCCCCTGCCCGTTTGCTAATGCAAACGGGGCCTGTTTCTCACCGCACTCCATTGGGGGGGTGCAACCCCCCCCCCCCTCTCCCTCTCTCCATTCTCCTCCACCTCTCTCCCCGCGGCGCGTCGCCATGCGGCGCGCCATGGCCTGCTCTCAGAGGTCCTTTGGGGGCTCGCAGAGGGCCAGCAAGGGCAGCTCAGGCTCTTCCTAGTCTAGGGAGAGCAATAGCCCGGGCTCGCCCGTTTCGTCCAGCTATGCCTGTGTTAGCCGGAGGAGGTGCGTAGCTTCTCCTAGTAGTCTTTTCGGGATTCGGGACGAATCCCAATTGGTCTTTGGATGTTATGTGCCAGAGTTTTCTTGTTGTCCTAGTTTAATCCTAGTGCTGAGGGACCGTGCCTCCTCGGCAACGGAGCCCCTCCCCCGCGATGGGGGTGTGCGCGGTTGGTGCATGGCTCGTCCGGTGTATGTGGCTAGGGATGCTAGCCAACAAGACCTCTTACAAGACTACAATTTCTAACGTTATGTTTCCTGTTTCTGCTTTGACGTCTTGGGTGTCTCGCTATAGACTACCCCTCTTGGACCTCCCCCCCCCTCCTAGGATGAGATACAATAATGTATCTTCTTTTTCTTATTCTGTCTCTCTCCACTCCCCTCTCTCTCTCTCCCTCTCTCTCTCTCTCCCTTCCTCCCTCCTCTCCCTCCCTCCCTCCCTCCCTCCCTCCCAGCCAGTATTGACTGAGAGAGCGAGGAGACGTCGCATCCCCACTACTTGAGGACTCTCTACTTGAGACTAGGATGCGCTATTCTCCCCCTCCTTTTCTCCTCTTCTTCCTCTGTACCCAGACAGACAGTCGCCTAGCGTTTTCTTTATTCTCTCCCCGTCTCTCCTCTTATTCTCTCTCTCTCTTCTCTCTCTCTCTCTCTCTCTCTCTCTCTCTCTCTCTCTCCTCCGCCTCGCTCCCCTCCCCACCCCTCCCCCACAACTAGGAGATCTCTTGTCGCACCTTCGGCCGGCCGACGCGAGCGGAGCGAGATGCTCTACCCGTCCGCCGGCGGGCTACCCGGCTCCATGCGCGGTCGGCGGGGGGTATCGTACGAGTGGGAATCTCCCGAGACCCCCGGCCGGGCCAAGCGTACCCGCCGGCGCGCTCTCCACGCCTGGCTCTCGCAGCCACTCTTCCTCTCAGGGCTGCTGCTCGGCCTTGGCCTCGCGTGCACACCGCAGCTCCTTTGGCGCTCGCGCGGCTCGAGCGAGGTGGGCGCACCATCGGGCGGGGAACACTCACCTCCTCGCATTCCACACGCGTCACCTCCTGTTGCTCCCGATGCTTTCCACGCGATCGTGGTGCCGGCGGGCGGGCAGAGCGAGAGCGGGCCACCGCCACATGTCTCTGCGCGCCTCAAGGAGGCAGCGCGCCTGTACAAGGCTGCGAAGCCGCCCAAGCCATATGTGATCACGACGGCGTGGGGCACGCCCCACAAGCCCTGCCCGCGCGATGCCGCTGGGTTTGAGCGCCATGAGGCGGCCGACAATGCACTCTTCTTGATAGAGCATGGGGTGCCTCCCGAGGCGATACTGGAAGAGTCTGCTTCGCTTGAGACGGTGTGTCTGCACGTGTCGGCGAGCTCTTTCCGGCTCACGGACCGGCGCCTTGATTCCTCTATTTCGCACGCATTGCCATCCCAGGTGGGAAATGCGCTTTTCACACGCCTGCTGCACACGGAGCCGCGCGGACTTCGACGGCTCGCCGTGATCAACAATCGATTCCACATGGTGGGCGTCTTCGCATCGTGCACGAGCCAAAGGGCGCGAGCGAAATTCCACAGCCATGAAAGCCACTTGCAAGTGCGTTGCCGTGTCAGCCCAATCGTTTACTGATCGCCCTTTTCCGCCTCTGCGGCAGCCACGGACACGCGCTGTGTTCGACCACGTCTTTCAAGTCCAACCGGCGAGCATTGAGACTTCGCCAGAGGCGGATTACAAGCTTACGTACTTTGAGGTTCGAGCTCCTTTAGATGCGCCGGTCAATTCCAAAAGAAATGTCGATGCGCCGGTCGATTCCTTTGGATGCACCAGGCTCCTTTAGATGAGCCAGTTTGGCGCACCTTGGGGCGCCCGCATCGACCTTTCTTGTCTGCCGGAAGAGCATGAGTGGGTGGAAGAGAGGGAGAGGTACACATGCCAGTTCCACTAGCCTCATCCCTTCATTTTTAACCACCCGCAACCGCTTCATACTTGCTGCAGGTGGACGACCACCTCCCGGCCGACGTGCTTGCGGCGCGGCTTGCGAAGGAAGCAGTAGCGCTGCCTCGCTTCGCATCCGGGGGGGAGTGGCGCCGGAAAACACGCACGTTGAGCGAGCTGCACGCGTGGACTTGGGGCGAAAATACTGCCTATGCGTCGAAGCGCTTGCTTGTCGATCGAGCGCCGACCGATCCGGAGCTGCTGAAATCGTACTGAGGACAAGACTGCGAGGCGATTCTCGCGCATTCCGCACACCATGTGTGACAGAGGGACAGTCGTTTTGAATTTGTGCTTGACTAGTACCGATTGTCGGTCGTTGCTTCGCCAAGCACCTCACCCTAGTCCACGTCTTCACGAGTGTGCCAACGGTCAACGGCCTTGGTAAACGCGGTCGGTTCACACATGAGATATGAATAGCATAACTCCGGCGCTCGTTGCGTCGCGCATGCGCATGCGCTGCAGAGTGTGTGTTGCCTACTCTGTGCACTTTTGCGCGGTGGACACGTGTCGGATACGTGCAAGTTGGCAATGCACCTGGGTCGGACCCCTGAAACCGAAGATAAAGGATTGAAGGGGGGGGAGGGGGGGGGGAAGGAGGGGTAGCGAAGGGACGCACGGGCGATGTTGCTGGTAAGGTAGCGGATACTGGGTCCGTTGTAGGTGTGAGCCCAGAATCTTTACATTTTTTTCGACTATTAGCTTGGCCTCACTCCTCAGGGCTCAAGGGCATCGGGCCATCTTGTTGCCAAAAAACAAGGAAGGCCTTTTATCGAAAAAAGTCAGTGGGGCGATTGAACGCTTTTCCACCTTTGGGGTGGCCCTCCAAAAAAATACACCGCTGGGAGCTTATGCTGGCCACTGGTTAGCTGTGTGCTGGGTGGGCTGCAACGTTGCAGTGGAGCGATGCAGATGCATGCAGCATCGCAAGTCGCACGTAGTGCTGAAGAAATAGTGAAAATGTTGCGCTGGGTGTCCATAGGGCACCTAAAGGTGGGTGTTGAGGGTGCTGGTGCTGGTGTGGGCGGAGTTCGATTTGAGATTTGAGAGCAAAGAGTGGTGCGTGATGCAAGTGTCGTGGCTTACGCCCATGTGATCGCGAACCCCAAAGCACAAAGCATAAATTAGCGTAAGCGAGCTGCGTCTGCGCTGCACGTGCGACTCCATGTCCGTCTCACGAAAGTAGGCGTCGGGCGAATACTGCAGATACATAAGACGCGGAACTTCGACCAACTGGAGGTGCGACGAGGAAGAGGAAGTCGTGTATGCCGTTGAATAAGACGACGCCATGACGCCATGTGCACATGCATCTTCACCACCTTGGACCGTGGCCCGTGAACCCCGAAACCCTTGAACTTGAAAGGATGCAGGCCCATCTCGTTTTTCGCATCCACGAGCTGAAGTCGAAAAGACAAGGAACAAGGAAGGACCTCGACTATCTTTTATGAAGAAAGTCCGGATTAGAGGCGAGGTAATTATCCTCACGAGCCACGAGCTTCATCACATCGCTGCACGAAAAGGATCTCCCGGCCGCGCGAGCCCTTTGTCACAACGTCACAACGCCGAAGATTTGATCACTACATGCGTGTGGCCCACGTCGACGGCCGCCGCTCCCCCTTCTTCCCCCAACAACCAACAACCAACAACCCCGCCGCCGGCTGTCCTAGTAGACCGTCTAGTAGACCGAGCCCGATCAGAATCCGGCGTCTCATCCTGCCCAACAACAACAACCGCAGCGGGCTGAGTTGCAGGCTGCACAGGGAAACAGTATGACCCCACAAACATGACGAGAAGCCTCTGCGAGATGGATGAGGCACTATGCGAGTCTCTTTTGGCTTCCGGCGACTTTCGGCGATCGATCCCGGGGACAACGACCGGCCGCGCCGCCTTCCGTGATGATACGAAATCCTCCTCTCTCTTCCTCTCTTTCTCTCTCTCTCTCTCCCCCCCCCGCCGTCTCCGAAATCCTCCTCTCTCTCTCTCTTCCTCTCTTCCTCTCTCTCTCTCTCTCTCTCCCCCGCCGTCCCCGCACTTCTGGAATCCCCCCCCCCCCCCCCCCCTCCCTCGACGCCCATCTCTTCTCACCTTCTCTGACTTCTTTCTCTCTTTCCCCTTGATCTCTCTCTCCCGCTCGCCGCCACCATCTCTCTTTCTCTCCCTCCTCTCTATCCTCCCCCCCTTAGCCTCATCCCGCCGTCTCTCTCTCTCTCTCCACATATCTGAATCCCCTCCACTCGCTCTCTCACAATCACCCCGCCTCGGATGATCCTTCCTCTTCGCTTCCTTCCGCATATATTCTCTCCATCCTCCTCCCATACTCTAGTACCAGAGTGCCTGAGGATCCCACCTCCGAATACGAGGAAAAGACCGACCATTTACGTGACGACCTCCGGGCGACCTACCGTGCCATCCTCGCCTCTCTCGCCTTCATCCAGTACCCACAAGATCGTCCGCCTCACGATGCGCCTCTCCCTCCTCTCCCTCCTCCTCTCCTCCTCCACGGCCTTCGGCCCATTACCACCGACGTGCCCGGCGGCAGATCCGAAGTGGAAGTGTGTGCTGCAGACCATCTACACGCTCATCCTCGAGGGCCATGTGCCAGAGGGCGTCCAGTGCCTGGTGGAGAGCTGCGGGTTGCAAGCGCCGGCCGACTGCATCACTGAGTGTGTCCAAGACAACCTGGGAGGGTATTTCGCGCCGATCCGGGTAAGTGGAGCGAGAGGTGGATACGAGTGCCATTGTGTGCGGACGGAGAGGGTGGGTGGGTGGGGCGAGTACGAAGGTGGCGGCGGGGCGGGAAGGGGGGGAGAATGGAAGGGTGGGAGGGGGAGCGGGAGAAGAAGCCGGGGAGAGGGAGGGGGCTACAGTGGGAGAGGAGTTGGGGCGTGGGTGTTTCGCCCGTCTGTGTCACATAGTGCTTGATTCACGCCCGATGGAGCGAAAAGGCAGGAGGGCGCTCAGATTGTCTCCTCGCGCCTGCGCCGAGAAAATGCATCGTCACCCTGCTAGCTCGTGGGGCTCATGCTGCACAGAGGGCAAGCGATGGCTAGCTGGGCGAGCCCCATGGCGAAGCCGCGAATTCCTCCCCTTCATCCCCTTTGGGCGAGCCCCATGGCGAAGCCGCGCATTCCTCCCCTTCATCCCCTTGTATCTCACCCGTCTGCAGATCGCCTTGTGCATCCACCGCTGCGAACCGGACGCATCGCCGCCGCCGCCCTCGGCGCCCGCTGCCGTCTGTCCTGCACCCTACCCGCTGCTGCAATGCATCGAGGGCTCTGCGGACATTATTGTCGGCCCACCCCCCAACGTCGCCAAAGGTCTCGACTGCTTGATCAACTCGTGCAACGTCAATGGCGGCATCTGCCCGCTTGTCTGCGTGATCAAGTACCAGAATGAGCCCGTCAAGTTGGTTCAGTGCATTGACGCGTGCATCAGCCCGGCCGATCCGTCACCCAGCCCACCGCCCCTTCCAGCCCCGCCGCCATCGCCGCTACCGCTACCGCCACCCCCCTCGCCGGAGCAGCCGGAGCTGTCGCCATCGCCCAGCCCACCGCCGCCCTCGCCCAGACCGCCACCGCCCTCGCCCCACCCGCCTTCGCCCTCACCGCCACCAGACGAGCACATGTGCCCCGCACCGTCACCGACGCTTGTCTGTGTTTTGGAATCCGTTGAGATGATTCTTTGGCCGCCAACGTTCGCCGACGGTATCTTCTGCATCACCGCCTCATGCGGAATCCTCGCGGGCGTTTGCCCGACCCAGTGCGTCGGCAAGTATGTTTTCGAGTCACTGCGCCCATTCAAGCTGACCACATGCCTGCTTGGCTGCGCCTTTCGGGTGCCCGGCCATGAAAGTCAGACGACAAGCGCACTCCTGGCCGCACCCGCCACCTTCACCGAGCCGAACGATCTCACTATTGGGCCGTGGAGCTCCATCAATCTCGAGACCAACCCGACCATTCCAGAGCTCCAGCCCGTCTCCGATTCGTACGAGATCCCGCCGTACACCGAGGAGCCCTCAGACGCCTCGAACTGGATCCCTCCTTGCGGTGCCTTCGACTTCACCCTCGGCAATAACATGCGCGCCATAATGGCGACATCGGAACTTGAGGCCGTTGGCTGGCCGTCCACCAACAGTCGCTGGTGTGCTGTGATTGTACGCCCTCTTCTGCAGCGTCTCCCACGAGCCCTGCCAGAGCCTGATCTCCGCCCCTCGCCCTGCCCGATCCCGCGCAGGTGCGAGGATGTAATGCCCGCCTTCACGGTGACCGACCAATGGGGCAACCAATGGGTGTCCCACAATTGCGCTGTGGGCTACGAAAACGATCCCAACTTTGTTTGCCCCTTCTCATGTGATGACTCGGGTGAGGGTGGCGCTGAAGGTCACATGGCTTGCTACAATGCCACCATCGCTGATCTGTGCCATGGATCCTATCTGTACAATGGCCCCGACGCCCCACCCTTCTCCGGCGACTATTCCACCCAGTATCCTGGGTCACCGTACTATGGTACTAGCCCCAACGGCGCCTTCCGCCAGTGCCAGTACGTGTGGAATGCTCCATCCTTCGAGACCGACCCCACGTCGCCTAATTACATCTCTGCCAACTACAACGTCTACGCAAGTGCGCTCGCGTGGCTCGTCCCCTTCCACGATTGCGCGCGCGTATCCAACGCCTCCGCCCCACAACCTCTGTGCAAACGGTCGTCTCACCCGCCTCCCTTCCCTCATACCTCTCATCGCTTAGATCAATGGAGCTGCATTGGCTGGAATGCCAAGAGCACGTGGTTCCACCCGCAGTGTGTCTCGCCGCCACCACACGTCCCGCCTGCACCATCACCGCCACCGCCCGTCGACTGCCCACCAGGATGCGTGCCAGCCGCGCCAGAGGCTCGCAGGCTGCTTTTCTCAAGCATTCCAGTCGTGTGTCCACCAGGATGTGTACCCGCACAAGCCTAAGGCCTCATCTGGTGGCATGCTCACTTTAGGAGCTTGGCGTGAGGGCCTGGACCGACTCCAATCGCTTCCATATGGTACATAAAGAAGCGGATATCTTTTCTCCTCGGCCACGGGCCCAATTGCGCAGTGGTGCTGTCGCGGGAACGCCACTGCCGGCTCGAATAGTGTGATGGCAAGTATGGGGAAGTGCCGGCTGGTTACCGAATCTTTGACACCACCTATCAGTCCCTAGGCACTCTGCTGGGCTGGAAAGTGGATCGATGCGTCCTCTCTTGGCACGATCGATCGTTGGCTACCAGCACACCGACGAAACTGGGTTAGTTCTTGGATCTCTTGTGCACGCTTGAAACGTTCGACTGTTCGAGCCTTTGGAACTAGGCGAAGTTGCCGCTATTCCGGCCACTTGGACGTGGGAACATTAGACATTAGGTGAACGAGCCGAAAGCACGAG